>JAAGNO010013610.1:0-23002 GCA_033439905.1 Ceryle rudis | reverse complement strand
TCTTCTCTTCTCTTCTCTTCTCTTCTCTTCTCTTCTCTTCTCTTCTCTTCTCTTCTCTTCTCTTCTCTTTCTCTTCTTCCTCTCCTCTCCTCTCTTCTTCTCATTGCCTCTCGCCTTTCTCTCAGGGTGACCTTAAACTAAAATCTAATCTATGTAGATAAAAAAACTCCGTCATCTACCTAATGAAAAGATAAGATAAACCCACACAGGTCTGAGGTCTATGATACACTGTTATGTGCTTACATACCAAAATGTATTGGCAGAAGCCCAAAAGTGTCTTAGAAAATACACAGAAATAAGATAGACAGGTAGAAACAATTATTGATCAAGACCTTCTGTACTAGGAACTGAAGTTAATAACATTTTATATCAAAATCAAGTGTGGATCCTCAGGGTGAGAGATGTTTTCTGAAAATGTTTGCTTGTACTTTGCTACATACAGGCTTGTAGGGAAGCCATTCAGACTCAGTAGCATGGGAGCAGAAAAATGGTAGATCACAAAAACTTTGGAAACATAAGTGATAACGAGTCATTATTTTTTCTTAAAAAAAAAAAGTTAATTTGGCTATGTGGCCAAACACAACTAGATTGGATCTTTTAAATTTTTTTTAATTTCAATTCCTTGGTACACAGAACAACCATTTCAGGAACGAACACTCAGATTATTATATTTGCAATATACATTTTAGTTATGCTGTTTAATTAACAAGAACAAATGCATTATGTGCTCACAGTGTAAATGAAGAATCTCAGTTAAGAATGGGTTAGGAAAAAAATGTGTAAAGCCAGCATTTTGCAGAACAGAGCCATGGTTCAGTTGTATATACACTTACTGCAGCCACATACACAAATCCAGAGTGTTGTGGGCCTAAATCTACTTGGGCATTTGTATTGTGTTATCCATTTTGTGCGTGCAGTCTGAAGAAGTAAATGTGAAACCTCTGAGTACCTGGTTGCCTTGAAAGACTGCTTGTGGGTAGAGGAAGCTTGAGATTTTATTCTGGACTCAGTCATTAGTTAGTGGGAAAAATACTCTGTTTCTTCTGTGGTCAGACATGACAGAAGAGGCATAAACTGTCCTCAGGTCTTTAGGGATTATCTGGAACGGGGTGCTAACCCTTAAAGCTATGGACCCCGTCTAGTCAGCTTTCCAGCTTTCCTTCCTATGGCTGTAGTGTTGAAGAGCCATCAACATTAAAAGCAGGAAGATCAGGCAAGCATAAAAAGGATGGCACCATGTAAAAAGGTGATACCACTGTGCTCAAACTAAAATACAGCATTAGGCTATGGCTCAGCAAGGGCACAAACTGGAGAGATTCCAAAGGTTCCCTCTTGTTGCTGAGTGCAGCAGATCCTTGAGAATCTAGTTCACTAAAGATACTATGCTGTAAGACGGGTCTAAAGGAAGGCTTTGTCATGAATATTTTGTGCCTAGTCTCTGCCAACTGAAATAACTTTGCTTCAGATTGAGCCAACTGAACAAGGGAAAAAAACGAAGCACACAGGCTTCATTTACACATTGACACTTTGAACCAAGCTAACAATGCTCCTGGTTTAGGTGTTAGAAATCATCTGTAACTTTGAACTTATATGTTCACAGTGGGGGGTTTAAAACAATTTCCTAAGGTTGCCATCAGCCGCTCGCTGCTTGAAGATATCTTTGCACTTTTCTAGTCATTCTCACTCTCATTTCAAATTAATGGACTCTGTGTCTTTCTTTGGGTCTGACCAGCTGCAGTCATGTTGCTCCTGTACAGAGAGGTATACGACAATGTTTCTTTAATGTAGAGTTATGACTGGGCTGGGGTTTTCTCAATTATTTTCTTCTTTCCATTTCTGATCCTGCAAAAACATGTGTATAATATTTTATTCCCTTTCTTCTTGCAAGCTTTGCTAATTATACTACAAGCAAAGGCCTTACCCTTTTCTTTCGATTACATTTAAAAAGGCATGCTTAAAGATGGTGTTACCTTTAGGAAAGATTTCTGGAAGAAGAAATTTCTGTTCTCCCAACAACACTCAAGGCAAAGTTTGTTTTGATTGAACACTCTTCAAATGTTTTGGGGTTTGTTTTTTTGCCTTTTTATAAAAGAATAGCTCTTCTTCGATGGAAAAATGGTATCTAAAGCCTCTCTCATACTTTGGAGGTTCTGTCACATACTATAAAGAATATTTCTTGTTTCAGAACAAAAAAGAAAATGGTGTTCCCAGTTTCCTGGGTGTCTAATCTGCATAACTGAAAACTCTGAGACAAATGGCTATTGGCAAAAAATCCATCTCTAAGTAAAACAGGAGACGCCAGCCGTCTTGTGGCAAATCGGGAGAAAATGGATAACCAAGTCATACAGATTTGAAATGTTTTTTTTACTTTTTCCCTCTATAATCCTCCTCACAATTGGTGTTTGCACATCCTTTGCTTCCTAAATGGCATTTAAAGCTTAGACTAATATCATGTCTTACATAAACTTCTAAAGGCCCTAAAAATGCCATGAATCTCCCCAAGTAGAGCAGTATGCAGTCCTCCAAAACTCTGTGGAACCATAGTAAAACCTCGTGATCACTTCATATTAAACTAGCCACATTTTTCATATTAGGGATGCAGCTTTCAGGTTTTAAAATTGTGAAGCATCTTGCTGTCATTTTCTCTCTCCTGCATCACTTCTGAGTCTGAATTCTTCCTCACCTTATCAGATGAGAGAAATCTATACAGAGCACCTTTGATCACCCTGAGCGGCTTGCACAGAATATGGGCCAGAACAGCTAATCTTTGGAAGATCAGTTACAGACTGTGGTATTTGGCACTCTGAGTCTAGATTATTGTACTAACAACATCTCCTTCATTTACAGGTGGGAGTGCTACATCTTCTCTCCCAGTGTTTTGTGCTGAACAAAGTCCTCTGGACTAAGGAAGAGATCAGAAGGTTCAAGGATTATCAAAGTAGAATTTACTGATGCTACTGCAGTTTTATGAGGCAGAGCTCATTGCAATAGGCATCCTACAATGATGATGTCTTGCAGGAATAAGGCAATAAGCTCCATATGAGAAGGTGGTCTCATGCCTGTAGATCTTGGGAGTTGTGTCTTCAGGTTCTCATATGTGGTTTTACCAACCTAATGGGCCCTGCTGCGTTTTATGTAGGTAAGTAAAGTGCAATTCTCGGACTTAAGCTCCTTTTTCCACTATAAGGTTTTTACACAAGATAAGACAATCTGACTTATGACCTTGGATATTGAAAAAACCCAACTTAAATTGCATACATGCTTTCTTAATTTGCATGTGTCTCTGAACATATGAGCTAACATCCATTAAAGATAAATACTGCTTCTTCTCCTGAGCGTCTTTGTGATACAGGATGCCGAAATTACCCAGCCACGAGTTTCTAGTAAGTATTTGTCATGAAGCTGTGGCAATTACTGAAATGACTGTGCATTTGCTCTATTGATTGTTGGCCCACCAAAATAAAATTACATTTTGCTTCAAATAATTAATTTTCTGTACGTGCATATCAGTTTGCTCTCTGCTGAGAGCTATCAGCGAAAAAAAAAACAGGTAATGGGCTAAATGTTAACATTTTCTGAAAACATCTCTTTATAGAGAAAGAAAATCTCAGTGAGATACAGACATGTAAATGCCATTTCATGTTTGTATCTTGTGAGTTTTATTTTTAGGAGTCAGGCTACTTATAGGTATCACCAAAATAATGAGAGGAGTGGTGTGCTCAGAGTAGTCCTGATGTGTCCACAAACCAGAAAGGCACAGAAAGTAAAGGGACTGGCAGTAGCAGTAGATGGGTTATAAGGATGCATGGGAAGTTGGATGGGGTAGTCTCCTTCATAATGGACTTAAGTTACTGACTCTGTCTGATTTGTGTCATGGCTGACTAGTAATGCAGCACTAACAATTTAGAAGGCTAGGAAACTTAAGGGGCATAATTTTGTCCAAGATGCTTATCTTCAGTGCCTGCATTTTTCCTGTACGTTATCTATGTTTAGTCCCGCAGGCACCTATTTCTTGAAAGCAGGTGCACATCTTCAGCATTAATAACGGTCCATATGCAGCAAGGCTCTCTGCTGAAAATTTGGCTCTGTTCATAAGCAGGTGACATGAAGGAAGCACCATTTGACTATGGTTGTGATTTGTGTAGAGAAGTATTCCTCACAGAGAGAAGATACCATGGGTTGGTAAGTGCAGACTGACTTATACCAGTCATTATAAAAGGAAACTGTAAACACAGTCAATAAGTTTGGCAAACATGCTGATACCTTTAGTGCTTGTAATGCAGCAAATCTTTAAAAATGTGACATACCTGAATCCAGTGGTGTACAGTAGTTAGTCATAACCCCCCCACTGTTACTTCCTGATACACAGATCCAGTCATCACAAAATGCTGTACGTGAATATAAGAAATGGTTACATTTGAGGTGGTTGGGAACACAGAGGGTTTGGTTTTTTCTTTATCTTGTGGCTATTTAGTGCCAGTTGAACCATCTCAGAATCATAAAAGCTCAAATTCCTCTCTGCCTGTCCTCTCTGGCATGATGCTGAACGTTTCCTTCATTATTTACAGATGGCTATACCATAACCATTTCAGTATTTTGCAGGAGATACACTTGGCTCATCATATAGAACTGTGGACAACTAACAGGTTCAAACCATTTTCCCTTGAGGTTAACAGAATCATTCCTGTTGATTTCAGTCAGCATCGGACAGGGTCCTTAGTGCAGCTTTTCCCCATATGTTTTAAAATGAACGTTTCTTGCCAATATTTTCAGGTTTATTGTAGCTTACTTCTGCCTCAGGCAAGGAAAAACAACAGGACACAATGACAGCACGTTATTAGAAGTAGCGTGATAAATTCTAAATAGATATAATTAGCATGTGACCCAAAAGAGACCTACATATAATTAATATTGAAATATGGTTCATGCATTATATAGGAAAACATATCGTGTATTCAGAGCGGAACGTTTGGAGAACAGAGGTCTGTCTGGAAATGGCTTGTCATTTCTTCATTTTAATCTGAATAAAAATTTTTGCACTTGAAGAAATAGAGAATGATCATTAAAAACACTTGGACTTTAGAAATGACACCACTTGCTTCCTTTTCCTCTTTTTTATTGTGACAGTGGGAAAAAATCCTTAAATCTTCAACTGGGGAAATGTGCACTAATGGGGAAACAGACCTCTGAGGAGCTAGCAGACTGACAAGCTGTTCAGGAGCATGAGGCTTTTCAGCAAATAACATTCACTTCTCTAGTAGTTTTTGGTAGATTATGTCATATCTAGAAGTCCATACTTATTTGGACCCAGCAAAGTGAATGAATAACAGATACATAATGAGCATCCGTGAGAAAGAGAAATAACATCTCAGATATAAGGTGAAGATTAAGAGGGGTAAAGCAGCAGTGAGCTGCGAGTGTGTTGCCTTTTGAGTGACATTCAGTTCATATCACACAGCAGCTCATTACACAGTCTGTTTATACCAGAGGGAAACAAATATAAAAGTTAGTCCTTTATATTTCACATTAAATGCAAAGAGTTCAAGGGAACTGAAAGACTTCGTTATGGAATCTGATACCACCCTTTGTATTTTGCTGGGTCCTATTTTAAGTAAACTGAATAATTTTAGTAGGTTTTAAAAAGACTTTATATCAAATATTTAATTAACATTTATTCTGCAACTTTGGAAGCTGAAGCTTTGGATCCAGGATATAATTTTTTAACAGAATGACTAAATATAAAAGAGATGTTAAGCAGAGGCAATAAATGTAATCTTAATTGTAACTCTAGAGATGACTTTCTCACCAAAACATATTTTTTTCTCTCTGTAGCTTTAATTCTCAGCTCTGTAACTGACACAGTGCACTGTCCAGCTCTATTTTGGGGTATTTTATTTCTTCCAGTTATATTTTTGCACTAAGATAAATGCAAGTTCATAGTCACGTTTTCAAGTGGTAGTCCTCACAAACAGACTATGTCATGGCCTAATAGTTGCAAATTCAACATTTTGGATTTTGTAGCAACCAGGACGGCTGGCGTCTGCAGGGAGACTATCTTGCATTGTGACCTTGCTAGATTTCCTTAGTTAAATGAAGTTTGATTTGAGGCAGAGCTGAATAGAAGCTCTTTAAGATCAACCCAGATTGCAGTGGGAAGTGCTGTCAGTCAGTTACAGTCTAGCACTTTTCTGCGAGCTAGTGCTTGGGACTGATGTGTCTCTGGGTTTTGAACCATTGCCCAATATAAAATTGAGCTTTGAAATGTTAGTTCATTAAAGATAGCATAACAATGTGCACAGAAGTGGCATAATTGGACCTAATAGTTTGTTTCACCATGTTTCATGTGTTCTGAATGTTTTCTTCAATTAATAATTATTCTGCATTATTCTTTCCCTTTGCTAAAGAGATGTTTAATATTATGGTTGAAAACAATGAAACTCTTCCCTTACTGCGATCTCCACCCAATTAGTTCTGGGCAATGGGTTGCCCATGAAAAGTCCTGACGTGTCTCACAGCCAGAAGAAATAAAAAACCAAAGCAAACTGAGGTTATTATAGAGCAAATTATAGACTTCTGCACAATATTGCTCAGTATTGTTGCCTCTTGGCAAGCAAAGCTTTGGATGGCTATCCTAGAAAAAAGCTGAACCGTCTCATGTGTGTTTATTTACATTAAATGCATTTACAATGAATCCAGTACAGATTCAAAAGACTGACAAAGAGGTTACAAACAGGGGGATCTAGGGGAAAAAAAAAGGGGAGAGTCAGAAAGGTTGATTATGCTGGTCCTAATCATAATGGAACTAACCTTAACTGAGTATTCACACTGCTTTGAATCTCCACATTTTCATGCTTTTCATGATATGAAAAAGCAAAATATTTCTTTAATTGCTGCAGGATGTTTTATTAGCTTTATTTCCAGGACTGTCCTGTTATTATTCAGTGCTGATAGCAAACAGTTCATTTTTGGTATACAATGCATAACATGGACCTTCAGACCTCAGTGAAGACAGGCATGTTAATACATGATGTGAAATGCTTCCTAGGACAGTGTCTCATCCACAGCAGAAATGCTGTGTGGTTTTTTACGATGCTTTGATAACCGATTAAGCAAAGAAAATTCCATTTCAATCCAATCATATTGAAATAAATGGAACCATTGAACTGGACTGCTAAACTGGATGACTGGACTGGACTATTCCTCAAGACCATCAAATTCTGTGGCTTATAAAATGTATCGTTAAAGTACAGTGGCCTCTCACTTTCCCTGATTTCTCTAGCCATTTAAATAGTCCACTGACTTTTCTTTTGCTGTAAAATAGTAAGCTCCAAATAAGGATCTCTGTCAGTCAATATTTCAAGTGTTTTTATTTTACCCTTTCAAACAGTGAACACCATTTTTAAGTTGTTACAAGGTACTGGTTGTATACAAAATAATGCTTCTGATGGCGAAATTGCCAGTTACAGGTAGTAATTCCTTCATTGACTGTCAGACCTGTCATGTTGCAGAAAGGTAGGTCAGTTGCATTGGTTATTAATGGATCTATTCAAAAATAAGCATTTAGGGTTTGTTTCCACACACGAAAAAAAAAAAAAAAAAAAGACAAGCTGCATCATTTATCTGTGGGAAGTGAGTCATGTCTTCATCCTTTTTAGAAGATTAATAAACTGTGATCCCTAGAACAGTAATTTCAGGATCATGCCATTATTTGCTAATTCTTCATTTCTTAAGAAAATATTAAACTTTCAGTTGGCCGCAGCAGGACAGGTCCATGCATCATTGAATATACAAGTAATTTACGATGCATTTGGAATTCCATATTAACTTTCCAGGCTGTAATGAAGTCTCATATCGAAGCAGGTCAGGCCTGATTGTATGATTAAAGAATTTGAAAATGTTATTAAAGTTTTGCATTTCTCTTCTTACTTTCACCACGACTATTTTACTTTGGGACACTTCATTAATCAAACCCATATAGGCTTTGTTGGGTCATGTTCATTCTGTCAGCTCTTTATGCAGACATGTAGAGATCAGGTTAAAAAGTCTCCAAAGGAGCTATAAAGTTTTCACAAGTTGTTGGTTTTTTTCTTTTCCTTTTCCTTCAGACTTGGGAATTAGATACATATCAGTTGTTATAGCCAGGTCTTCTTCACGCTTGGGCCATCACACTGTGAAAGCTAATGACTTACACCTCAACCAGATACAGGTATCTTTTGAACAGTTATTCTTCTGTTATGCTTACAACTAATCTTCCATTTTTGCCAAGCTCTCAAGATACAGAGCTGAGTACCTGGTACACATCGGTAGCTCCAGTCCTCACTGATCCTTGTTAAGGCAGCATCAGTCCTGCAACATCTGATGGATTTATCCAGATGCCACCTTGCAGTGCTGCAACCCCTATTTACACATGAAAAAGCAAATTACTGAGCTGAGAGGACAGATCTGAGATTTCTCTGTGCTTCTGGGGTAGAGTGGCTGGTTAAACTCAAGTCTCCTAAATCTCTTGCTTAAACCTAATCAGTGTTTGGGGAAATACATAGAAACATTTTGCACTTTAGTGAAGTGCTGTTTGGTAATGGATGACACTTACAAATATGGGGTTGGATCACAGGAGTAACTCAATGGGCTTCTTTTCCTATGACTGAGACACGAGTCTCTGCAACCCCTTAAACATAAACTGGGGTACAATACATTAATACTTTGTGTACTTTGAATTCAATAGGACTGTTTCTGAGCTGTTTGCAAACCCCCACTAATATCTACATTTCTTGTGTGAAAATCTGCACAACTGAGTCCCTCCTGCAAAATTGCACTAAGCCATCTTTCATCCTGCTACTTAGCAAGGACCTTTGGTCCTTGTTTCTCGCCTCTTTTCCTCAGCTATAGCACTTGTCAGTTTGTATTATACATACTTGTAAATAACAGAAAATGAAAAAACATATTAAACAGGTAGAAGGTCATGGAAGTTTTACAATGTGAGCTTTGAATTATCCCATGTGATAATTACAGTGTCAAATTTAGTCTGTGTGTATAAATGTGTATATATATATAACATATTTATATATGTATGTATGCATTTATCAAATATATATAAACATTGCAAACATTTCCTTTTCCAGTAACAGCTAAGATCCAATACTGGAAGATAGAGCAGGACTTCTGCCATTGGTATCAACAGTGTTGGATCATGCCAAGAAGATAAAATAAAAAACAACTGTCGTGAATGTTTTGTTCCATGAATTGACTTTCTTTTGCTTTGGTGGCAGAGCTGGCCATCCTCCTTGAGAAGTCAAAGCATCTAATGAGAAAAGAGATCCTTAAGTGAACGCTATTGTTCAAGTCAATGCTGCAATTGAGAAGAAGGCTGCGTGCAAAAAATAGAGCAGCTCTGACTTTTCCCAGAAAGCTTGTCAAGAAAAAAAAAAAGATCTTCAGAGCTGGTATTTTTGCACTATATATTCAGTGTTCACAACAAACTCATGATGCCAAAAAACGTGGCCTGTAATCTGAGTGAAATGAAACGTGGTGCTTTGAAAGCTGAATGGCCTGTTCCCTGCCCTGCTCTCCTCTCTTTATAAAGGTAATGAAGGTGAACCTGAGCAATCAGATAGGGATTCCTGTTGTATAATTAAATTTCTGATGGCTTTAATCCACCTACCAATGGTTTATTGCATAAAAAGCATGTCAGGGAGGAGAGAGGGAATGCCTGGAGAGTGCAGCAATACAGAGCCAACAGAATGGTTCAAGGTGCTGTGAAGTGGAGCAGGCTTCCAGCTGTTGGAACTGCCACCGCAGACCCAATACTCTGTCCCCAGGTCCCAGGGAAAATGCCAGTGGCATGACACACCAGACACAGCTGAGGTGGATTTGCTGTAGCCCCGGATCTACAAGTTTTGTTCTCCTTTTAACACTCTGAACTGTAAAATAATAAATGTGCATTTACAGTCTGTTATCTGTGGGCCTTGCCAGAGATATGTCATCTGATTATGCATGTAGGTAGCATTTAACATAATCTGCCCTGACACATTCATAAGATAAGACAAAAATAATATTTTATCACCACACAGTAACAACCTCTTATCAAACTCCAAAGTCTTAATTAGGGATTTCTCTCCAGGTCCCCACTTGCCTGATGACCATATAAATGTCTAAATTAGATAATTAAATTTAGTCCATACTGCATGATAGCATACAGCAATTTAAAGCCCTAGGTAGTGAGCTCAACAGAAACATTTTCCTTTTATATTGCTAGGGATTTGGCTAAATATGTGCATCTAGAAGTTCCTCTTGTGATATTGATTCTACTTTTTAACTTGTTTATACTTTCTGTGTGGGAATGCTATTGTCTCCATTCTTTATAAACTCTGAGAGAAAGGATATTGGGTTGTTTATGATACCCAGCATAAATGACATTTTATATTTTATTTGAAATTTCAACCAATACTTGATCTGTAGTTTGCAGATTAATATACATACAAGATGTACACACTCTACAGTGGGAAAACCTACCCAGTGCTTTGTTTATATTCCAAATCTATTATCCCCATTTTTCTTAGTGAAAAGCTGCTTGCAAATTTAAACTAGAGCTTTCAAGTTCTGTATTCATTTCTACCACTGTAGGATTTGTGTCTAATATTTAAACAAATTTTTGGTGAATGAGGCAAACACTTAGAAGTAATATCTTAGTCTCTAAGTAAAACAAAGCCATGTTTCCAGAATTTTGCCTTGACAGTTCTTTAAATATAAGCTGTTGTATTTTTTTTTCAAGTAGTTACCAAAGACAAAACACTCCTGAAGCTGTTCACAGTCCAGTGCACTTGGGTGTGGCTGGTGGTCTCCTAAATAAATTGATTCATAAAAACAACTTGAAGCTCTTTACAGATTCAGCCAGGAACAAGGTGAATCAGCCATGGCAGAAAGAACTTCAGATTATTTTCCCAGTAGAAGCAGCTGGATAGGTGGCACCATAGGTGAGACCATTGTTTTAGAACATCTCAGTGTTTCCACCAGGGTAGTGGGAGCAGCGTTTGACCCAGGCTGGGCATAGCCAGGAGAAAGCTCCAGAAGCCATAAATTGAATGTTCTCACTCCTTGAATTTAACATATTCAGAGACAGTGATGTCAGAAACCAGTGTTAATTGTATGTAGCAAAATCTGAGGCCGAATTTATAGGCAACAGAACATAAACAAAACTAATATCAGAAAGGCAATAGCAATTTGAAACTCAGCTGATGAACTGAGGTAACTGCTACTGAATTGTAGTGTCTGCTTAGAGATGTAACAGCAAGATTTCATCAGCTCAGAAAATTTGCTTACAGATGGATTTATTCTGATCAAAAAGCCTGTTAAGGAAAAAGTAGGAAGTACATGAACAGTAGGAAAGGCACAGAGCCAAGCAGGGCAGACTGACGCCACAATACATTGCTGGCCTTGGGAAATGATTTCTAACACTTGGAAAACCTTGCAATGGTCTGCATCACAAGAAAGAGGTGAATGATGAAATACAGTGGTTAAATGTTGGGAAACGTGAGGATGGCTGCAGAGGTGCTGAGGATCTGTTCTATGTGATGGTGAAGCCACTGATAACATCAAAACCTTCCCAGAGAAGTTTTAGACTACTGTAAATTTATTTTTAAATATGTGAATGGACGTCTACAAAATGTAAATGAAACATTTCAAAAATTTTGAAAGAATATTTTAACTAATTCAGATAGTTGATCAAGTATTTTTATTTTTTATTTTTTTTTCATGATTTTATTTGTTTGGGATAGCTTATTACTTTAATATGTCAAAAGCTTGGTAGGGATGGAGAATAACTTCTAGGATCTTCTAACATGTACCTGTTATATTTTTGCTTTATGAACATTCTTGATTTGCTAATATTTTTGATGGTGCATGGAAGAGAAATAAATGTCAGAAGAATCACATTGTTTCTGGATCTGCATCTGACCCTGTTTGTGACACTTTAATTTTGCATTTCTGCTGCATTCTCTGGAGGACATTTTGGACAGCTACCATTTTTTATTATGTGTTTGCATCTAGCTGTTGTCTGGGGCTCCAGAATTATGCTGTAGTATAAGTAACTGATATACAGTTACTTTGGGTGTTGCTATTTCCTCTAAAAATGAAAAGGGTTCCTTCTTCTGTTAAAAGTTTACTTATTTTTCAGCTGTTATAATCATTTTTTATCAGATTTTCCAGTATAAAAGTGATTTACCTGTGATACTTCTTTCTCTCCTGAGAAATTCACATCTGTTTCTAGCATCTGTCTCTAACTTCATTCAAAACCAGTGGTGGTAAGAGAACATTAATTTTACGGATATACTTGTATCATTGTATTTCTGTCAATAAAGCATTAGTTATTTTCAAGAAGAACCTGTAACCTTTACCTATCAATATTTTTGAGAAGCAGAGCTAACGCACAGCAGCTAAAAATATTCTCATGGAACAAAAATGAAAAATTCAGAGAAGTCAGTGTTGTGCGTTAACACTGGCATCTTCTGAATATTTTTACCAGAAAAGGACCAAAGAATCAGCAAAGCATCAGCTTGTTTCAGCAAAATTTATACTAGTAATCAGTTCCTGTACAGCTTTGATACCCCTTCGGCTTTTGACTCTCGATTTAAATCACTTCTCTGGGAATATTGGGAAAAAACCAGCACTCTGCACACAAATACAGTCCACAAAAGGCACTAATTCTCTCCCCAGAAGTTCCACCTCTTTTTTTCAAGGTATTTTGCTCAGCAGAGTAACTCACATTGGCAGATATTCATTAGGTTTCAGTGCGAGGCAATGTTTTTGGGGCCTTAGATTTGGTAAAAAATGCTGATTCCCAGGTTGTGTCTGGGCCTGGCTGTAGACGCACCATCTACACGCATGTCTAAATACCAAGTACTGAATTTGGTCTGCCACAAGCTGTGAAATGCACCAAGAGACCAGGTGGGATCCTGGAACAGGAGTGATTGTCCATTATTCCACCCCTTCTCCCCATCCTTTCTTCATTTTCTAGGACAGACCAGTGGCAGACAAAAGGAGTAAGCTGCTTCACAGGCTGTGGTTAGACAAATTCCTTCTCTTTCAGTAGACGAGTAGGAAAGCTTTTTGATTTCTGAACTTGGTCTCTCTGTTCCTGGGATAATGCAGTTTTGTCCTTTGACCCTTACCCAGGACATACTGCTGCAGTCGCGACTGAGAGGCAACATGTATGTAGGGTTGCTTGGGGCAAGAGCTCACACAGGTGACAAAATGTCAAAATATCTCCTCTGCCTGCTGTATTTACACTTCTCCTGGGAATGAGGATAGCAGAAGTTGCGAGCTTGCATTCTCCTTCCAAATTTACTTCCTATTTTTAAATTGCATCTTTTTTGGAGGGTGGGAGGGAGTAAATCTACATGTAGGTATGTACTCCAGGAAGAACACGTTCTACATTTTTTTGTCAGTTGTTACAAAATAAGGCATCTGTTTTATAAAATAAGATTACTAGTTCTAGAACAACTGCAAGTATTAATAAAACCCAGGGATTTTTTCTTCAGTTTTATTTGGTAAGTATTTCAGGTTCTAACATCCATAAACTTGGAGAACACAATACTAATAATTAAAAAGGAACAAAAATAAGCCAGACAAAGCTTTAAAAAAAATTAGAATTGTTTTCTGTAATCCTCCACTTCAGATGCTGTATGCCAGGGCTCAATCCTCGGATTTCTTTAATCATTTGGATTGGCCTGTTCTTCCTCCTGATTTATCCAGAGCCACAGAAGGATTAGACCAGCCTAATGGACACTTTTTAAGTGTCTACATCAGTCTAATCAGCTTGACAGTGTTCTGGTTTATTCCTCCTTGTAAATTGTGCTATCATAAAGATGCTGTACTGTATATAGCACCACTTAGTGGCAGAAGTCTACTTCAAATACTCGCTCCTGAAATCTAATCTGAGGAATTTTGTCCTGAGTCAAACCAAACCAAAACAGCACATCCTTCTTTCCTCCTTCCTGACTTTTCACATCCAGAGCCTCCCAACGCTGCTCTGAGTCTGTCTCTCCAGCATAGCAGCACTTTGGCTCTGAGCACGCTGATCACAACACAATCCCTTCCTTTCCAGGCTCTTTTCTCCCACTCCCCTTGTGCGTGTTCCTCATTTGACTGTGCCCACACAGGCAGATGGGTATCTTGCCTGTGTTACTGGCTGACTGAAACATTTGACCTCAAGTTATATGTCATGCGTAAATAAAAAGGTGCTACCCTAACTGCTATTATACTCTCTTACCAACACAGTGAAAGGAACAGAAAATAGGAAAACATCACTAAGCTGGCTGAGGCTGTGTCACTGCTTTCTGTAGCCAGTACCAAAACAATACAGACAGGTATTTTTCTTCACAGGGCATTGATGTCAGGGATGTTTATTGTATCATATTGAAAGAATTTGTTTACTGTATTGCATTTTAACAATGTTAGCATGAACTTCCTCACTTTGAGGTTATAAAGAGAGCTAGTCAGAGTTTAGGGATAAAGGAACCTATAATAGCATCAGTGCCTGGAAAATTCAGACAGCTACACCCCTTTTTTCACCAGATGTCACTGAACCTTCCAAGGGGATATTGTACTACAACCCCTGCTCGGATGAGAAGAAAGGGTGCTTGCTCAAGATACATAAACTAAAATTTCCTGTTGATTTCCAAAATGCATATTGGACAGGCTACAAACTTCAGGTTTTAGTTTAATGACACCGTCTCTTGTGCAATTGCACTAATTTTATTTTGCCAAGTGATTCTTTGCAGTCCTTACAAAAACGCCTCTTTTTAGCCCCAGATCTGCACGTTATCATTATAAGTGAACTGGAAAACTGTAATAGTAGAGATGGTAAATTCAATTCTTACTGTAAAGCTCCTCACAAGCTTTTGCAGTTTCTTTCAAAAGTCTTTTGAGTTGTCGTATTTCTGATCATGTGCTCCGCATCAGTTATTCCAACACAGCACTGAGAAACAATTTTTTCAATCAGTTATGTGTCTAAAATGCATATGCAATTGCACATCTGAGTTGTGTGTAGAATTACTGAGATTCCATGCGTGCATTGGGTAATTTCTCACATAAATGCACTTAATTAGTCATCTGTGCATGAGTTTTCCTATTTGCATACATACTTACGGCAATTTTGCATGCAAATTAAGCACTTTATATATATATGTAAAAGTTTGACTCTCATCATGTTTACTAAACAGAAGCTTATGTTAGATCTGGAAGAAAATAATTGAGTTGTCTGACAGTGTACAATACAATGTAGTAGCTTGCATATGGATTACTATAGAGTCCACATCCTGCTGAGGTTTTCACAGAAAGGTTATTAGATTTATCTCTCATAAAATACTTTAGGATCAGCTGTGTAAATGACCATTCTGTTGAAATATCTGGATAGATAAAGTACAGGTTACCTGATTCAGCCTGGAACTCGCACCAGATATAATTTGAATTTGTTGTTAAAATCTTGCAATAAAAATGTCCCATCTAAATCCTGTTCTTCTTCCTAGGCTACAATAAAACCAGTTATATGATTTTGCCATTTCCTACTGATGGATTAGCACGATCAGAATCACCGAAGTAATGTCACTTAGAATAAGCTTTATTAAACATGAGTCTGCCTGTAGCTCATAATGGAAGATGGTGCAGGAATATCTCCCATAGTATTTCAAAGTGATGGAAAACACACCCAGTGTCCAGTAGAGTTACTTTTTAGATGTGGGCTACTCAGTCGTGGATGTGCCAATATTATTAGTGCCTATACGTGTATCCTAGACACAGTTACAGTCTGACTTGAAAGTGTGTGCAGTTGGGAACAGATCAGGTGGTGTGAGACCACAGGAGCTATTGGTCAGAGTTAATAGGATAACCGCAGATAATCTTGTTAGATGAATGCATGGACTTGAAAAATTAATCTCTGGAGTTCAGATATTTCTAGACACTGGCAAAAGGCAGCAGTTATTCTGTATACAGAACTGGGCTTGTGCAAGAGCCCCACCAACATAAAAACCAGCGTATCTCAGTTGAACAATAGAGTCAGGTGAGAACTACCAGTGGTAGTTACCAACATGTTAACCCGTGTGACTCTACTCTTTTTCTTTCTACTTTATGTGTGTGTAGGACTTCGATTTTATTATTCTAGGCCTACAGTCGGTCCATATTAATCAACTGACCATGCATATAATGTTTCTAAATAGTTCCCTTTTATCTCTAGGCTTTATTTCACTTAGGCATGTAATATTATTAGTAGAACTCACCCATATCCGATTGTTATCTTCATTTATAGCTAAATCAGTGATTCAGGTATTCAAATAAATTTCACATACATCTTTAGCTTCACTGAAGTTGTATGGAGACAAGCAGTGTAAACTTCTTACTACCTTTTAAAATTGTAAATATGCTGAATCTCTTTGAGTGTGTGAAACTTTGTCACGAAGGACTCTCTTACAAGAGCACATCTCTTCTTCTCTCTCCCCTCTCTCCAAGTTTTCTTTTCAGTTCTACTATTCAAATCCATAGGCTGTCAAAGCTGTCTCTTGTAAAGTGCTTTGTCTTCCAGGTGGTTTTTGACCAAAAGTGCTGACAGCTCCAGAAAAATGACTTCATATTAAAAAGGTAACTGGGGCTTTCTCTGAGGATCTCTGCCTCAGCATTTAGCATGCACACACACACAGTGTAGTGTATCTGCTGTGGTGCTAAAACTGTCGGATGTATTCAGGAGGAAAAAATATTTGGGAGGCATACAAACAAGCTGGGTGCCACAACAGGCAGAGAGAGCTCAGAATATAACTTCTATTTATGTTTTACCAATCTGTGATGAAGAAAATATATTTTTTTTTTTCTCTGATAAAGTGGAAAACCATCTATTGTCAGTAATACAAGAAAGCCTCATCTGGACCTTACATTTTTGATAGAGAGAAGAGTGTTTATTTATTAATACTACTGCTTCTACCAGTGTAACTTATTTTGAGATCTGGACTGGAATTAGTTATTTTAACATGAACATTTCAGTGTACGTATAGCCATTTCCACCCAGAGATGAAAGAAAGGCAGTGGTGAAGTGATGAGGGGAACTGCTGCTAAAAACAATAAAAATGGCAAAAAGCTGCAAGTCTGAAAAATTCTTATTTTCCTTTGGCAGTCCCTATAAAAAACTATTAATTATGTTGATATTAATTTGGAGTTTTCTGGTTCAAGTTGAGTGAAAATTACAGAGCTGTAAGGATTCATAAGCTAGATCCTGCCCCCCTCCCCTAGTATCTCATTGAATCAGGAAGTGGGAACTTACCCAGTGGTACCAGAGATCACAGGGACAGGACTTGGTAGAAAAAGTGTCTCCTCAGCTGCTGAGAAGAGTGGGGAGGAAATCGCTTGGTTTATATTGATCTGATGTGGTTCTTCTCAGATTACTGTTATAGTGTAAAGCCTACTGTGAATGCAACCATTTTAGATGATGACTACTTCAGGTAACTCTTTGTTTCTAAGGTGATGGCACAATCATGCTTAAACACATGTTTGTATGAAGAGCGCCTTAAAATCACTAAATTTGTGGAGTCTTTGGGGAAACTGGGAATCTGTATCCTCCCTCCCTGTGTAAAGTGGCACAGTGGCTTTTAATCTCTTTTTTTTTTTTACTAAATCTGGTAGGGTTTTATTGTTTCAGTGAACATGAAGCATTACATCATGGAGCAGCCTGGAAAACTGACTGCTGTGTTAGGGGTCTCTTGCAGTGTATTCTCCTTGGTGACTTTCTGTGTCTGAGGTATACAGATTTGCCCATGAACCAGAGAGGTGACTTTTCTCAAGCTCTTAAAAGGGGCATATGGACCTAAATAGGCACTCACTGTATTTTCTGAGAACAAATCTAATATTGCTTTCTTTTAATTTATTTTTAATACTACTTCTTTAAACTGCAGTCTACTGCAATGATACAGACCTATTAAACCTCTCAGTCTATTTCTGCCTTTTTTCTTTCTTTTTACAAGAATATTATAAATTAATAATAATAATAAAAATGTCGATATTTTACTGTTTTGCATAGGTCAATTTTGTTTTACAATATTTTTAATATGAGTTACATTAGTATCAGGTGTGTTACCTCACCTAAGGTGAAAGAGACGTAGTATTGGGATTTTTAAATTGATTTTAATAAAGCCACTGCTGGTCTGCTGCCATTAATGCTTGCATAGTTCAGTGAGGAGACCACAGCGTGTGTCATAATTGGAGGTCAGACTACACTGAAGTTGGCCTCTCTTGGTCAGTGTAATTAACTGAGCGGGAAGGTTCTGTGTAGGGCCTCTGCAGCTGTACTTTCCTCATTGCCATTCACATTACCAACTCAGAAGGAGAATCGATAGGAGCCACAATGTACTGATGAGAAGATAGTGTAAAAGAGAGAAAGTTCAAATTCCTTGGCATTGCAGCATCCGTGGCAGGGCTGAAAAAGTGACTTCAAAAGATCTGTTTAGCCAGCAAGGCAGTTGTATCTTTCTCACTATCCCAGGACACAGGTAGCAGGGTGGTACAGAATCAACTTAGATCAATGCATATTCTGTTCCTGTTTGGTGCTGCTTTTTGCTGTGGGTTCTTTCTTCGAGCCACTTTCTCCTCTGTGACTCATCATTTTGTCTTTACATTTTGTACTGGAGCCAGATCATAAGTAATCCAGAATTTTGAGCTGTGCCTAACCATTCATGTAGTTCCAGTGATTTGCTGTTGCTTAAAAAAATTACATAGATGTACCAAACTCTGGCTTTACTGTTAGTTATTTTTCCTCTGCGGTTGTGGTCTTCTTATCCAGGAGCATCTTTGTATCCTCTCTTGCCTTCTGTATAGATCTGGTAGGTGTTGATGTCTTTTCCAAATCATTAATTTCTCCACAGCTTTGATTTACCTTTCACTTTGCTGTTCAGTTCCATCTTGTCTCATCTTTCCTACACATCCTAAAAATACTTCAAATGTGGATTAAATCTGAAGGCATTTCTCATTCACCTCAGTTTTGAACTGCTGACTTAAACTCATCATTTGCAATTATCTATCAATCCAGAATCATCATTATTTCTCTGGTTCTGTATATATTCCTTCTTTTGTTACTAGTTTTGACACAAAGCCAAATTAGTAATAATGACTTTCTAAATCATCTTCTAGCTATCACCTAGAAGAAGCAAAAATCATCTACTCACACAGAAGAAACCTAAGGTGTGGTCTGCACACAGTATTCATTTCATTTCTCCTTGTTTGTCAGACTTGTTAATAAAACCATTTTTTATCCTTAGCATCTAGGCCATAACTATTTACTGGAGTTCAGTGAAACATTTACTTATCAGAGAATTAAACAGGTTAAGCCAGTGGGAATACTTCCCAAATAAGGAATTCAGATATCAGCCCTAAGCTAGGAAGGCAAAAGTCTCTTGAGACTTTGTTTTCTCACCTCCTGTCCATTTAATTTGTTATTCCCATGCTTTCACATATTTGATGGCTGCTTGACAATTTTATTGTATGTTGTACTGTCCCTCAGTGATCACACCTCCCTCTCTCTCACTTTCTATCCATGGTAACACTGCTCACATCTGATACTCATCTCCACCACTAAGGGTTCTATTGTCCCCTTGATATGTACGTGTAACTCCCACTGCTGTCAATAGGAATTACATGTGTGCATCAAGGAGAGAAAAATCCCCTGTGTACTCTACGCTCCTCATTATCTTGGCACAGTCAGTTCTGTAGATGTCTCATCTATGAGCCTTTTATTCTCTTGAGTGTTGTGCAGTATAGCAAGTTGGCTCTTAGGATCAGCAGCTTTGCTCTTGAGGTGTTTAGCAAGTTGATTTGCTGTGCATGTGTACGCTCTTAAATGTCTTTATCCAGCCAAATCCACATCTTGTAGCATTCATATGTTAGATGGGAGAGCTTCCTATTTCCTTTTTCTGCAAGAATACCAATTCATAACCAGTTTCCCAGCAGACTCCAAGTGAAGCGAGAGTCTGAAGCTAACCCTCCCAAATAGCATATGTTCAGGCCCAGCTCAGACCTGTGTGCTTAAATGCAGTAGTGTGTGAGAAATTCACTAGGTACAAAAATGTAAATGGCATATTTTAATTTTCCTTAAAGATATGAAGAAAGATATTTTACACGCACTTCATGTTAAGTGCTTCTAAACAAGGAGGTAGTTGAAATAGTAGCTAATCAGTTAGCAAAGCTTTAATTCCTTCTAAAATTAATCGAGGTGTCAAGAGTTGAAGGAAAATGGTAGGGTGAAAACAATCACACATGTAACCCAGTGATCTCCACTGTCTGACCACTGGATTTGTATTCTTCTCTGGTCCTTCTGGAAGCACCTCACTTTGGGAAGGTACCTGGTGTCTCACATAAGCCAGTGTTATCAGAAACATAACTGGAAAGCATACTCATGCCACTTGCAGACTTGTTCCCCAAGTACAGAACCACTTAGCACAGCTTAGAAAAGAGGGATGGCAAACTAGTTTGGGGAAAAAAAAAAAATCAATTTGCCGTCAGATTAGAAATCAACTGTAAACATGTTGAAGAATTCTATTTTTTTCACTACTGCTCTGCCTTTTCTTCACAATCTGTTGTAGTGTCAGACTTATTTTGACAATACTTGTAGATCTTGTCATATTAACAAAGTTATCAAACAGAGCGAGCACATGTATAGCAACAGCTGTAGTCCAGCAAGAGTCAAAATAACTGGCCATAGGTATTCACAAGGAAATAGCCACACTGTAGTTGCACAAATCCAAAATATCCTCAGAAGTCTCCAGGGTACTTGTAGCTTTATTGAAATAGCAACAACTGCAGCCGCCCTTCAACCTGGAACAAGCTACTCTGAACTTTGAAATTTAGGCTAGAAATAAAAGGAACGAATTTAGATTTTATATATACATATAAGGATTTATTTTTGCTATGATGGTGTCACTTGATTATTTCTGCCTTTGTGAAAGAGCTTCATAAAAAAAGGTATACACTGAATTCAATACAATGATGGGATTTATTCGATGTTATGTAACAAACTCAGAAATACTTGTTTAAAAAGCAAAATAAACCCCATAATCCACTAAGACTGTAAATTGGTGGGGTAGGAACAATCTTTTCATTATTTGTGTCTACAGAGCTCAATACAATGAGGTCTCAGTTCTTTGCTAACATCTCTAGGTGTTAACACAATGCTATTAAATCTACTCAATAGCAAAAGATGCAGTCAGTGGATTTATGTGTCTCATTCCTTTGGAAATGTGTGAATCTAACAGAATAGTTTAATGGCCAGATTTTTCAGCGGCAATGTCTGATTTTGCACGTACATCAGATAGTATGCATCTATTTATGCAAATCGTTGTTGGATTTATATGCACAAAATATACATGCCTGAGAACTCCTATTTGTGGCGTTGAGCTGCATTCAGAAAGGACAAAGATCATATTTAGATACCAGGGTCACTCTGTAGGAAAACAGCAGGAGCTGCACTTGGCACTTGAAACGGCCGCTTTCCATTTTCAGTTTTCTGTGAAAACTAAAGTGACTTAACTTTCTCTTTCTGGCCCTGCTTTGATCTGCCTTTATTTTTACACCAAAACCCCTCTAGTTTAGTGGAGTTAGCTTTATTGCTGCCGATGTGAATGTGGACTAGGCCTGACATGCCTATTTTCCTCTAAGAAAAGAAGGACCAGGCTCAGATTGGCTCTAGTTCAGGTGCTACCCATTTTTGTGCCTGATCCTGAAACTGTCTTTCACCCAAATTATTCTCTTTTTAGGAAGGCACCTGCAGCACCATTCCCTCTGCCTGCCCCAGGTTTGATTAATGCAAGTACAGAGTCTGAACCTGCTGCTCGCTGACCCACACCCCTGTCCCCTGCCTGCCCAAAGCCCACACAGACACAAACCTCACAGTTTGCAATGCCCCTGGTCCGACCGGCTGCCCAGCGAGGCCTTTCCCTTCCAAATTCAGTAATTTGCAGGCAAAGGAGACAGGGGGTCCTGTCATAGAATCACAGACTGGTTTGGGTTGGAAGGGACTTTAAAGCTCATCTGGTCCAACCCCCCTGCAGGGAGCAGGGACATCTGCAACTAGAGCAGGTTGTTCAAAGCCCTGTCCAGTCACACCTGGAATAGTTCCAGGGATGGGACATCAATCACCTTTCTGGGCAACCTGGGCCAGACTCTCACCACCCTCAGGGTAAAAAATTCCCCCCTTCTCTGCAGTCTAAATCTCTCTTCTTTTAGTTTAAACCCATCACCCCTTGTCCTGTAGCAACAGGCCCTGCTAAAAAGACCATCCCCATCTTTCTGACAGTCCCCTTGAAGTACTGAAAGGCTACCAAATGGTCTCTCCCTGACTGCCATGGTGGCCTCTGATTTCCTCTGGTGTCATTTTTTTTCTCTTTCCAGGTATGTTCTTTTCTTCGCTGGATAAATTAGTTTCTTCCTCCCTGATAAGTTATTTTTTCCTGTGGATACACTGCTCTCCCCACACGCTGCCTGTATTGGCCCCCCTCCCTGGCTCTGCCCACAGCCCCCCTGGATCCATCACCTTTTCCAGTGGGCACGAGTGTTTTTCCTCACTCGCTATGCTTGGTTTTCACCTGGACATGTTAATTTTTCCCCACCAAGTACATCTTTGATCTTTGCTCTGTATATATTCATTTTCCCCTGGATACGCTACTTTTCCCTCAGTGGATCCTCTGTTTTCCCCCGTGGATACATCTCTCCCCGGACATGCTGTTTTGTTTTTTTTTTTCCTAAAGACGTTAGTTTTTCCTTTTTCAGCATGTAAGTTTTGTCGCTGGACCAGGCGACCACAGTTTCCCGAGGTTCCCCCGCGCCAGGCCGCCCTCGCCTGCGCTCCGCAGGGGAGTGAAGAAGACACCGCCTCCCCCCTCACCCCCCCATAAGGGAAGTACACCATTTTTTTATAGCGATAGGGCCAAGTCGATAGTCAACAACAACGGAACAATCATGCCTACCGGGCTGAAAATTAGCT
>JAAGNO010013609.1:39571-70276 GCA_033439905.1 Ceryle rudis | reverse complement strand
GAGCCAGCGGACACCAGGTCTACCCCGGAGCCGGCGGACACCCGGCCTACCCGGGAGCGGGCGAACCCCAGCCCCTCCACCGCGCCCCCTGAGGCCAGTTCTACCGCGACGGCCTCGGGGACCCGCCCGGCCGCCGACCCCTGCACTCGTGGCCGGGGGACGGCGTTTGCTTCCCGTGGGGCTGGGGCGGGAGCTCCGTCCCCGCCCGGGAGGCCGGCGCTGGGCTTTCCAGCCGGGTCGGTTACATAATGTCACCTGTGTACCGGCCTCTCCCTCGTGTCATAGCGGCGTGTGCTCGGTAACAATGACAGGGCTCCGTTTTCTCCGAGGTCTGCGATCTTTTAAAGTGCCTGATGAGGCTTCTGGATCCTTTCGGTTTTAAAACCCCCAAGAGTTAAGAGCAGAGAGGAGGATGCGTTCCCCCCTTTTGCTTTTCCTTTAGCAGAGTTAGAGGTACGTAGAGAGACACTGAGGAAGAGCGCGGTCCCGGGCGAAGGCACCGCTGCAGGTGATCCGACGTGAGAAACTCTTGTGCTCGTCAGGGCTTCAACTTTGCTTTTTTATTTATGGTGCCCTAACAGAGCCTAGAGGTCAGAGCTTCCCCAGCAGCTGCCTTTACACGTGTGCGGCGCTTAGGCTGAGCCCGTACGTGTGTGTAACAAATCTATCGTAAATCCCCCGGAGGACTTGCAACTCAAAAATAGCCACGCTGTTGGGAAATGAAGAACGGTAACTGTTGTGAGTATCCCTCAAACTGCGTAAAAACTGGAAAGATTAAAAAAATGCTATCATAAGTAATGTTGATTTGTAATATATTTGTATTCAGCAAACAGGGACCCGTTTGGGGGTTTTCTATTTTCTTCGGTGTTCTTTTAAATGGATTAATGCAAATACAGTAGCTTCAAGTGGCCTTATTCTCAAGGGGGCTACATTATTGTTGGGAATGGACTTGATGTCAGTGTAGTTACAGTAACACAGATCCCAGTGGGTGGAAGGAGGCGAGAGGAAGTAAGCGTATAAATTAAAAATATCCTGAAGTTGTCTTTGGAATGGTTGAGAGCTAAACTGAGCTGATGGGCAGAGAGGATTTTGCACTTGTCTGGTTGCGCTTCCTAGTGGCTTTTTGTGCCTGTTCCCATAAATGCCATTATGTAATGGTGCTTCTCTTGGCAGGAGTCTATTGTCACTGTAATTCCTGAGGTTTCTGGAGCAGTGCAGCTTGTTCAGGAGAGTCGTGGTCAGAACAATAGGAAGAAAACTTCTTAAGAAGAGGTTTTAACCTCTTTAATTTTTCATGCAGTAAGGCTAAGCTGAAGACATCTGGATCCCTTCCAGGGTATCTTTACTGTTCAGCTGGTCTTTCTCCTCTTCTAAGCTGCGCTACAGATATCAGACACCAGCTTGCTGCTCGCATCCTGCGTCAGAGCTGGGAAGACATTGCCTCTCTCCTTTAATAATAATTTTTATACTTCTTTTGTGTTCGTTTCTTTTTTTCCTCTTTTGCCTCTGAACAGAAGCAGAAGTGATACAGTTATTTTCAGAGCACTTAATTGTTGCTTAGAGAAAAATACTTGAGATAGTGAGGAAAGGGGACTCTCCCCAGTCTGCATCTCTAGTCAGAACTTGTCTGTATACATCAAAGGGAGGCAAAATGCCTAAGCACAGAGAATATGCCTATTAAATGCCAGTGCTCTAAGAATCAGTGCTTTTGTGTCTGCAGTTTATCGTTGATTTCATCTGCTGCCTCCTTTTCAGATGTCTGTTATAAATCCTGTTGTAAGTCTGTCTCCTTTTGTTTTCATGCCGCACTATTTTTGGGGTGGTATAGTTCTATGCAGAAAGAATAATTCCTTCCAATATTGTAATCTGGTGGCCAGTTATGGCACTGGCAGTTGAACAGATCACCTGTCTTTTTGCAACTTGCATGTTATTTCTGGTAGTGATTCTGTAAGCAAAAGTCAAGGAATTTTTTTTTTTCCTTGTTTGGAGTTTCCTCTGCCCTCTTAATTTGGCTTGTCCTGTTGTATAAATGAGTGGTTTATGGACCACTAGAGAAGAGAGTACTGTTGAAAGTAGGAAGCTGTTTTTCTTTAAGGGTCCCACTGGGGTGTAAGCTATGTGCCTGAAAGACCTGCAACCTAATCTAGCTAGCTTTTAAAAGTGAAGAGGATTGTTATCACTTTATGGTGTTTCACCTTATTGTAGCGCAGAGTAGCACTTGACAAGAGAGCTGTAACCTCCTTAGACAAGTCTTCTGTCAAAAGCCAGGTGCCCTCATGTTCCTTTCTTTAAAGTTGTTTTGGTTTTTTTTTTTTTTTAATTATGCAAATGTTTCAGTGAAGTCCAGGTCTGGGAAAGTACTGATCTGGAGGCTGAAATTTCCCGGTCAGTGTTACTGTAGTAGAAACTTTGGTTCTGTCATCTTGGCTCTGCTTGTCTAGCAAATTGACCACCTGTGGTCTTTGAGGAGGGCCCAGTGTCCTTGAGTTGTCCAGTGCACCAGGTCTCTGCTGAAGCTCTAGACAATTATCAGCAGAATTTATGTTTAGTGCAGCACGTGAAGGTGGACTGAAATGGCTGCTTGAGCTCAGGAGCTGCCTGGGGCGTCAGCAAGCAAAGGTTACCAAAGTCACTATATGTGTGTCCTGCCTTAAGTGTAGTGATTTTGATGGGATTAGTTCTGTCCTGTGATCATGGTTGTTTTCAGTCATTTTATTCCTGCCTGGAGAACTGTTTCAGCTTTCAGTAAGAGCAGTCTGAAATGGTCTGAACCTCAGCCTCTCAGCTGTGCAGCCTCTTAGCTGCAGACTTGGGTTTGTGTCTGTGGCTGTTCCTGTTGCATCACTTCTGCTTTTTATCAGCGTTCTTGCTCACGCCACAGCCATCTACTGCTGTGCTGCCCAAATATATCTCTTGCTTGTTCTGCTTTCATGAGAAAACAGATGTAAGCTGCTGGCCTCTGTCAATCTGGGAAGGTTTGATGCTGTGCCCAGAGTCTGACAGGGCATTGATGTCTCTTTTTTTTTTTTTTTTTTTTCCCTTCTGAAAGTTGCGTTGTCGCTTGCTAACCCGAGGTCCCCCTAGAGAAGCCCACTGCCTGCTGATACCTGCGTGAAAGGTCAGTAGCTTGGAAGCATTTCCCAGTTTGTGTCCCGTTGTGCACTCCGTCTGGTACAAGGACTCCCCGAAGCTTCCCTGCCTTCTGGCTGCTGTAACCAGCTGATCCCAGCTGATCAGGCTTAGCTGGGAGAGAGGCGACCTTTCACTGGCAGGGCTGGGCCCACTTGCCTCAAAGACTGGGGGGTGCAGCAGGGCTTGAGTTCTGCTTTAGGAGTATCAAAATAGAAACATTAAGGCATCTCCTAGAACAAGAAAAGGGAAAACTTAACCCATACGTTGTGAAGAAGCTTTCTCATAATATGTTATTGGCTATACTAGATTGCTCTTGCCAGAAATGCAGTGGTCTATAATTAATGTTTATCTAGTTGTCATGACAAGTGTCGTATCTTTAGAAATGTCATCATAGGTGTTTAACCTTTGTTATGAAGCTATTCCAGGGACAAATAGAGTTACTTCAGATGTAGCGATTTAACCCTCCGCATAGAGAGTAGTAGTTAGGGACAGGTAGATGATGTCGATGAATATCCATCTTTGCAAGTCCTTCTGTGTAATTCCTCTGGCTTTGCTGTTCTCTAGTTACACAGACAGTATTCTCCTTGACTCCACTAGCAGGCTCATTTGAGCAGCTGCAGAAATTGATTTGAAGTTTAAGCAGTGGAAATGCTTCCTATAAATTTCAGGGAGTGAGCTTTTGTATGTCATGAGAAACATTTTTGCCTGCCATTCAGATGCTGTTTGTTTTGTTACTGAGTAGTGGCAGCCAGTGCTCTCTCCTGGGAAGCTTTAGTGTTCTTGCACAGCTTGCTTTGTGGAGCGGTCTGCAAATGGTATTTTCAGACTGAACCCGGTGACGCTAACGGACCAGCCTGGCCTGTTCCCTTTTTTTTTTTTTTAAACTGATGGTCTGTTTTTAAACTGATGTGTGTGTGATAATTCAAGGTGGTTTATTGAGGAAGCTCACACTGTTGAAGTGCTACAGGACCAGAATTTAGAGGACTAGAACCCCTACCTCTTTCCCATTGTTTCAGCTGGCCTATTCCCACAGCTTCTGGCTTTCTCTGCCTAGGTGTTGAACGGCTGGCAGGTTCCGAAAGTGAAGGGTACATGGAGGACCTTCTCCACAGTGCAAAGGGTTGATGTGTCTCTTGTCACAGTTGTGATTCCCTGAGGGGTGCTACTATCCTGGCAGCCAGCCCACCTGGCAGTCCATTTGCTTCCTGGCACAAGTGAGTGTTAAGTGCAATGGGTTGGTCATCACCTCTGGAGCAGTAAAGCTTGTAGGCAAGGTGAAGTACAGCTTTTGGAGCTAGTAGGGCAGAGTAAAGAGAAACTGGCTTCTGGAAGTACTTGGACAGTGAAACACTGCATTGTATTTATACTGAAGACTAAAATGGCTTTCAGTCCAGTGGTGTACACTTGCTTGCCATAGGAATGACTTCCTTGTAGATGCTTGAACTTTGCTAAGCTGAAATGAGCACCGTTTGAACCTCCTGCTCAGAAATGAACCAGTTTCAATATTCCGTCTCTGTCCGTTGCTTCCTTAGCTTACACTTTAAAAGCTCCAGAACCATTTTGAAAACTTTAAAGCTGTTTACATTTTCCCTCAACTCATTTTCTTCCTGGTTTGTAATTAAACATTCCTGTGGTTTGCTGCTGTTCCTGGTGTTTCCATGCATTGGTTTAATGGGGTTTTGTAGTAAAATGAGTGGGAATTGAAAGGATCTCTGATCAAAATCAAGTTTGCCTCTTGTCTGGGAATGAAGATAGGTAAGTTAGGTTAGAGTATTTGATCTCTTTCTGAAGAACTCTTAAGGGAACATAAGTTTTAAAAGGGAAATCCTGTTGATACATCAGTTTGTTAAAAAACAAACAAAACAACAACAAAAAACCAAGCAACACCTTCAAACCCAACACCAACCCCCAAATTTCTGTAAATGAGCTTGAGTGATGTTCTCACACTGTATGAAAATACAGATCTTTCAGTAGATAAACTTGCACCTTGATTTTCATCAGTAGCTGTTAAAGGCACCTTGCTTTGGAAGGAACTATAGTTTGTATGTGTAGTTTTAAATATTTAGATTAGTGAAATGTTTGAATGTTTCTGGCCTATTTAAGACTTTATTTTCTTTTTTTTCTTCTTGGTGAATAACTTCTGGAAAATCTTCAAGGAGTAGGTACTGAAGTGGCCCAGACCAATACAGTTATAATGTGGGATGTGCCAGAATGTCTTTTGTGTATTGGAGCCCATTCATGCCCATCACTCTCACAAAGACATACTATTTGTTAGACCTAGTAAGGTGCTCTAATGTTAATTAAAACTCCCTTAAATGAGAGGCGGGAGGAAGGTCAAGATGTATGCTGGCTCTCGGTTATCCTTTGGTGTTGGTACACAGCCTGAGGAAAATCCCTTCTGTGCCAAAATGCTAGCTTGGAAGAGTGATTGACATCTCTGCTTTTCAAGCGAAGTGTCAAAATTGCAGAGCATTGCTCAGAGGGTATGAAAGCTTCACTTCTCCATCTGCTACTGCATATGCCACTGGTGACACAGTGGCCATATGTGGGATCATCTTGAAAGCTTAAAACCCAGCTCCTCTCCAAGGGCCCCTCGCTCCTTTTGAAAGTCCAAAAAGGGCATTCTGCGTGCTTCAGGAGGGGGAGGCGTCTGTTTCCCCATAGGAAAAAAAAAGACCTAATAGTACGTCTTTATAAAATTAAAGCACTATTGCAAAGACTTGTGCGAGTCTGAAATGTCACAAACTGTTTCTCTGATTGCAACAAAATATGCCGGAGACTCATCGCAGGCTTTGCCCTGGCTTTGTGAGTGGGGACTGTAAAGCCATACAAGCTGACTAACAGATCCATTAGAAACTGCTTCATGGCTATGGGGAGCAATGTTGTGTGATCAGGGGTTGTGTCTTTTGGTAAGTGTATGGTTCTTTTAAATTGAATGAGAAAGATGAAGAGGCGTTTGTGAGGTTTACTTCATTAGCTGTGAGAACCTCCATCTCAAGTCTGTTTCTGGTTTGCTGTCTTGCAGGGCTTGCACACTTCTGAGAGTCAAAGCTGACATTTAAATGTGACAAGGAAATGTTTAACAACAAAGGAGATCTTTTAAGTAGGCTAGACAAAAATTCCTTTCAGCTACACAGCTTTTACTTTCACTTTTAGATGTCCAGTTTGTCCAGTTCTCGGTGGTTGTGCTTTTTCGAAGTGGAAGAAGATTACCTTACTAATCATTGTTTTAAGTCTTGGGTTTTTTAGTATTAATACTGAATAAGAAGGGTGTGTGTTGGGGGGGGGCAGGATAAGAAACAATAAAACATACCCATATTTATTGACACCATAGAAATAATTTCCTTTCTCCTGTGCTTGGTTGGGATTTATGCAGTGTTTGTAATCACTAGGTTTTTGTTTGTAGAACTGTATGTGTATAACTGATGGCTGGACTTGATGTGATTCAAATCTGTGTATTTCAGATAACTTCTCAGAAGTTTCTGCCCCACATGGTGGGGGGGCAAGGCTGGAGTGCTGCTGAAAAATACTGTTTTCAGTAACACCCTGCTGTGCTTGAAACTCTGGTCTGTTCTCCTCTTATACTTCAGAATTTGAAATGAAATGAGTGAGGGTAGCTTTGAATATTCTTTGTTTTTCTGGTAGCTTGTGCAGTAGATCTCAAACCCAGGTCCCAGTTTTGCATATAATGTCTGACCTGCAGCATAGCTGTGAGCCTGTGTACTAAAAACATAATAATGCTGCTTCTACCCCTCAGCCTTGTGGCTTTTTTATGTCTCAAAGTGCCATTCTTATCCCCTATGTACACTCAGTTAATACTTACTTTTTTGTGCCTTTCTAGGTGTGTGAATCAGACTATCCTCACTGAATCATCACTTTAATTATACTAACGTGACAACCATTGTATGCCAGCGTGTGTCTACACCAGGTAAGATGAAAGCTAATGCCGTTACTTTATTTTTCCTGATTTTTTTTTTTTAAACCTGCATTATGTCCAAGTGCTGTGACTTTTCTGTAGACTGAAGTCAGAATGTGCTGCCTTCCATGTTCTCCTGGAGCAAGACAGCCGCTTGCTGTTAGTGTTACTTCCTGCTTTGAAAGCTGGTGGTCTGAAATGTTCTTAAGGTCTGATTCTGTTGTAGCCATGCCTTAGCCTTTTTTCTGATACCTTGGTTAACCTGGTTTTGTGGTGTTCAGATACCATAAGCTGTTTTTTCGTTTTGTTTTTTTCTCCTTGAATTCTTCACTCCCTTACCACTCCTGGTTTTGCTCTAGAAACTGTTAAATTCCTCCTTCTTTCTGGAGTTAACTGTGCATGGTAAGCCACCTGCACTATTGGACCTTTCTCTTGAACAGAAAATGGTTTTGTTGGGTTTTTTTGTTGTTGTTGTTGTTTTTCTTGCGTACCCGCTCCCAAATGTTATTTTTGAAAACCTATCACAGAAGGGTCTTGTGTATTATATATTTTAGTAGTAAGAAACTCCCTGGATATACCTTTCAGAGAGTTAAACATAAAGCTGTTTTTTGGACTTCACCCTTTTATTCCCTTTAAGAGAACGGATGTGGATTTGGGGATGAGGAGGAATCCTTCTAATGCTTTCAGCAAGGTTATTAACCAGTGCTCTAGGGGAGTCCTAGTGCTCCGGAGCTAATGTGAGCTTTTGTTCTGATGCTAATCAGAATAAGGGTAATTCTTCTGACTACACCTTCTTCCTCTCAAATCCCTCTAGCAGCCATAAGGCATTAAGCTTCTTTGCTACCACTCTTCTTGCTGTGCTGCCCTGTTGTCCTTATTTCCTGCAACTGTTACTTTTGAGTGCAAAGGCTTCAGTTTTGTGGATGTCTCGTTAGGAGGGCTCATTTAAATCTTCTGAGGGTTTTTTGGGTGCTTCTCAGTGGTACTTGTACAATTCAGTTAAATAGGTAACTTGGTGGATGTGTGTGTATTATTTTTACTGTTAAATTAAAAAAAAAAACAACTTTTTGTTGATGCAAGATATGTTGGACTTGAATATAGCGGCATCTTTTATTACATGTTGGGACATGTAACTGAAAGAATGCAAGTTAGCATGTGGCTGAAACTTGGAAGGTATTTTTCCTGTCTCTTCTTTCTTCCTTTCTTGGCCAGAGAAAACAAATATTGTTTCTGAAATGCTTTTAAATACTCTTAAAGACTAACTTCTGATCACTAGTCCGAAGAGCTCTACGTTCTCTAGGATGAATGTGTATCCAACCTGTATGTTGTTTTAATTTATGCCAATAATACACTCTCTGTCTGAAGACAAACTGCATAGCAGCAGAGAGGAGCTTGAAGCCTAGGTATGTAGTGAAATATGACTTTGCATGCAATATAAGAGAAAAAAATAGTCTATTAAAACAATGTCTCTTCATGGAATCTTATTTGTGGCTGTGAGAAAAGGGTGAGAGGTGGTAGAGACCGGTTAGGTCTGATGTGAAAAGATTGCATCAGACAAAGCTGTTAAGAAATGCATGTCAAGAAGGGAAGAAGTGTACCGAGTTAGTTACTTTAGCCTTTCCTTGGCTGTACAGAGACAATGAGAAGCTCATCCTTGTGCTTCTAAAAGCAGGTCTCCAAGTATAGCCATTCGGTTTGTGATAGTGGGCTCTCTGAGGATAGGTGGTGGCAATCCCCCGTAGATAATCTGCCCCGAGTCTGGCTGAGTTGGCCTTCTGGTGAATTTGTGAGGAAGTTTGCTGTCTTTCACTAGGGGCTTCTCTCTCTGGAGGGTGGTTTGAGATCGTCCTTATCAATGCAGAATAGAGGGATAGGAAGGATTTAGACAAGTTGAAGATTTTCCCTAGAAGGCAGAGATGAACAGAGTGCATCTGCATATCAGTGCAATGTGCCTGTATTGTTTCATTTTGATGGAGAGTGCTTTTTCTTAATGCAGAATTGGAAAAGGCTTGCAGGGACGATATAAAAATTGTTTGCTCTTTGCAAACAGCACAATTTTTGGCTATGTAGACACAACATCTAGAGCTCAGAAAAGGGTTCAAATTGTTATTGGGGTGGAGGGAGAAAGACTCTGTCGGAAGATGCCCATCTGAGATGACTGATTTAAAGTGTGTTTTGCTAGTGACTGTGCCCAGGTGGGGAGTGTGTTACAAAGGTAGTCCAGTATGGCTCCTTGATGTGAACCTGCCTGGAAGCATTACTTATGGGAAGGGGTTTATTAGCACTTATAAACAGCGCCTGTTTTTTAAGATTGATTCTGTTGACAATATGTTGAAGAGACATTGCCAACAGATGCAGCATGACACATCTTATGTGGGTAAAATTATAGGCTAGGCATCACTGCCTTTGCTTAGCACTATTAACCCAACAGTTGTTAAAACCTAGGAAATGCTCATTTTCAGGAGGGTGATTGCTTTTATGACCTGAAAATAAAACCTGGAAGGCATACGTGGTGTTGGCTTTAATCTTTTCTCCACTCTCGATTGGCATATGCAGGGCATTTCTTGCAGATGAGTGCCCTGTACTTAGTTACTCATGTTCTATCACTTTTCAACATCCTGCTCATCTTTTATGATTTGAAACAATTATCCTGAAATGGGGGTGGGTGGGGAGTGGGGAGAAAAACCACAGACAAGTTGCAGTACAGAACACAGGATTCCTCTCCCCCTGGATTATTTTTAGGAATGCTTTTATCCTGTGAAGTGAGAACAGAAGGAGGATGGCAGAAGCATTTCTGAACAGATCCTGTGCAAAGGTTCCCATAAGGCCTTGAATACTCTAACCTGCGCTTCCTATTCTGTGCCCCCCTTGTCTTCTTGAGCCACTTGTAATGTGGAAAGCCTAAAACCCACGTGCATGTAACAGTGCTGCCTTCTTTGAGGTCAGCCAGCATTCACCTGCATCCCTCAAACATACTGGGGTTTTTCCTTTGTGTATGTTTTGACTTTTGTTTTGGGAGGGGGAAATCCGGGTTGGTATTTGCTTTTTAAGTAGTGTGGTGTAGCATGAAACACCAGGGACGCAGGGCATTGTTGGTATCTAAAATAAAGGAAACAGTACAGAATATTCAAAATTGATCTTTCTCCCTAGATACTTTCTTTCTGCTCCACTGACAGGAGGCCAAAGGGGATGTCTTCTGCCTGTTTCTGTATGTATGAACTGAGGGTTTGCATTCTAGATAAGAATGGGTTGGGGTTTTAGTGTGGGGTTTTGTTTTGGTTTGGGTTTTTTTTGTGTGTATTTATTTTAAGGTAACTTGCAGACCAGCCTAACCCTTGTGACTCTCTGGTTTAATTTCTTGTAGAAAGGAAGGAGGATGGGTTTTCAGCAGCCACCATGTCCTGTAGACAGTATATTGTTCCACTTGAGCTATGATGATTGCTTTTTCCCACCTCCTCTCCACTTCCCCCCAACATTTTGTGTAACAGATGCTTCTTGATTTCAATTTTTTATCTTATTTATCCCTTATTGTGAAGGTGGAGTTTATAATTAGCATAACTTAGTCATCAACTAGCACAGAGCAAAAAGGCTCTTTGACTTTTGATGTGACAACCAACTTGCTGTGTGTGAGACTGGGAAGAAGATTCTCCCCCATAGCCTTGTGGTCTCCAGCCGATTCCCCTCCGGCTTTGCTACCTTAACAGCCAGTTGTGTCTATGGGTAGCATCTTGGGGGACTGCTTGGATCTAACTAGTTGGTGATCAGGTATCTTGCCTAACCTTACACTGGCAGATTGGAACCCAGAGCTACTCGTGGGTGCTATTTCCCTTCTGACTGTCTCGGAGGTTCAGGCTCTGACCATATGCTCCTTAAACAGAGGAGTTGTAGTGAGGCAGGCTGGGTTCATATGGGTTGCAGAGATTGAGGTATTTCTCTTTTACAAGGATGGATCATTCAGATGAAAATGAAGGCATTCCTGGGGGAATGGGTGTTGCCCATGGCCTTACTGTGGTTGTTGGAGGAAATTGGCAGTATAGCTGGTCTACCATTGCACTTGCTGAAATCTCTTTGCCTTTTCTAAAAACAAGAAGGGCTCTGCAGTGTGTGGCAAAAAGCAGCCTTCCCTAGTTCAGCAAATCTGTTGTAAAAGTCTCAAGAAAATGGGTGTCAGAGCTATTGATATGTGCCCTACTTTTGGGGCAGGCCTCTGTTGGTAGAGTGGCAGTTTTATGGCAGCGAGAGCCTGGGATGAGCTCATCCATATGAAATACTCATCTGAAAACAACTCGCTACACACATCTGTTTGAGGTATGTCACCTTGAGATAGGCCTGTTGCAGAATAGGTGCCTCTGTTTTTTTGTTTTGAATGATTCATAAGAAACACATTCTTCAGTACAGCTTGAGTGTTGGGTTTGGTTTGTATGTCTGTTGTGGTAGTGTGTTGGTTTTTTTTTTTTCTTTCCAACTGAAAACAGGCTGCCCTGTATAAAGTGTGAGGCAGCACAGGGAGGTGGGAGGGATGTGTACTGTCCTCGCCAGGCTTTGGAAAGGGCCTGAACGCAGAAGATGGAAAGAATTGAAACATTTGAGCCCCTGAAAGTTAACAGTTGACCCTAATGTGCTTCTGACCTCTGGCAGTGTGGCTGAGAAAATAGTCCTGGTTGCCCTCTGTAAATCAATTTCATATTGATCCATGTGCCTGGGGCCCATCTTTCCCACCATCTCCAGTGGTGTGCTGGTGTGTTGGGTGGTGCTGACCAAAGAGGAGCACCTGAGTCAGAAATACTGCTTCTTACAAAGATGCACATGCTGCAGCCTCTCCAAGTGTTCCAGACAAGCCTTGCTGAATTTGAGATATGTGATTATTTCCCCCCTGCCCCCGAGGTACTTGGTGTCAAGGAACCATATTTGCTAAAGCAAGCTGGTATTTTATGGTCCTCCTGCGTTGTGCATTTAATTGCTGCATAACTGATTCCTGCTGTCTCAAGCATACATTGATTTTTCTTTTTTTATGCCAGCTGTTTAAGAGACTCTCAGTACATAAGGGAATTTTGCACCCTTGTTTTACTTAAAGTAGTACTTGGACCTGTTGAGAGATACTATTCAGCTTAGTGCAGTACTGTGTCTTAACAAAGGTATGTGCCTATCCTAAATTCTGTGAAGATAGAACTGGGCACTATCTAGTAGCTCAGAGAAGTTCAAGACAAAACTTTCCTCTCTTTCAGCACCTCATGCTGGAGGCCTAATTTGTTTCATCCCCACAAGTGGTGAATTTTATAGAATGGATACAGTAAAGAGTGCAGAGGGTTGTCTTCCAAGCCATGAAGATCAATATTAGATGTAAAAATCAGTAAATTCTATCTAGATTTTTTTTTTTTTCTTTTCCTCTAGGGCTCAGAATTATCTTAGCGTTTCTTGTCTTTGAGTTCTTACGTCTCCTTTTTTGGCTATGGAGCCAAAAATGTTATACTTGATGATGGTAGAATTTGCTATAAGTGTGAAAGGCAATTTGTTTTTCAGGCTGAGGTAAAATTTAGGAGGTAGGTGAGGTTAAGAAGGACCCGATAAGATATTTTTGAAACTGTTTCAACTCGTTAGTTATACTGGGATGAGCGCCTGAATTCAGCAGTTATTTCAGGCTTACACTGTGAGGGTGATTGCTGATACACCCACTGTACCTGATGTTCGAAAGACTACTGCAGAGATTCTCTTTCCTTTTTTGGGGAAGGGAAGGAAAATAAGAATACTGCAGACAGAGTATGTAGAATCCCTTGGTGAGTGTGACACTGTACCTGCTACCCATGAGTTGGATGCTGAGAAAGGTATTTGATTTGTACTGCCTGTGAGAACAGACTGACAGTTCTGGAGGCTGAGGCTTTATTAGTCTCTCGGAAGGAAAACGGGGGAGGTTAAGGAAGGCGATCAGCGTTAATGCAAGCTTTGTGTAGTACATGAATGTTGCATAGTTGTTGCCTGGGCTTCTCTGTGCTTCCTGCCTATCAAAGCCTCTAGCATGTACAGGAAATGGAGCAGGAACCTAGATGAGCTTGTTTTGATCATGTGTGAATTTTGCATGCTGATATGCCTGCCATTTTTGAGACTAGATCAATTTCCCTCCTGCATATCTGTAATTAAGATGTAATCTACAGTATGCTAGGCAATGCTTTCAGATGGGAACACAAATCACAGTTAAAGTCCAGTAACAAGTGATGGTGGAAGTTAGGAAAAAAAAAGCAGCACATAGAACGTAACTGATTAAAACTGAACTGGCATGTTTCTTTTATATGAAGCTGTTCTTAGGAAGATGATGATCTGGGTACCTTTGGGAAGACAAACCTTGCAACAATCTACCAGTCCCCTTGTGTCCAGCAACTAGTTCTTGGAAGAGACAGCGTCACTTAATTTAGCTTCCTGGTGAGAAAGAATAGTTTTGGCTGTGAAAAGTTAGAGTAATAAAGGTTGGATTTCTGGAGCTACTGTGGACCCAACCTCCTGCTTAGAGCAGGCACTCAGGCTGTGTACATCTGGATACAAGGGGTGGGTCTGGATATGTTACATAATAGTTTGGGCTATATATAGTAGGTGAGTGTCCCTCATGAGACCTTCCCCCGAGAGAAATGCTCGGCTTGTTTCCCAGCTGCTACCAGCCAGAGAACAACAGGATGCTCGGAAGAGAATTAGGAAGGCTTCTCTATTCAAATCCACATGTTTAGGCGATACTCAGACGGCTGCTGGAGTCAGGGTGTTGAGGCCCTTTGTTAGTATTTCTGTCTTTGTAGAATCTAGAGCCAGGAAGAAGTGGTAAGAGGTGACAGGTGTCCTTTCAAAAGAAGTTGTTGTGCTTAACATAGGGAAAAGGCAGGTTTCTTGCCTTAAGTTCTTGTCTTGTATCAAGTAGAAACATCTTTGCCTGCCTAGACCTCTTTCCCTCTCTTCCTACCCCCCTCCACCCTCTGATGAAAGCATATATTCCAGGACATACGTGTCTTAGAAAAGATAAAACACTTCCATCTATATAAACATGCTGTTTTCAAACACCACTGCAGTCTCTCATGCTGTCTGTGGTATGCCCTGGGATTGTAGTTGTTATTTGACCATAGGTTTTTGCCTTTAGGCTGTGTTTGGCAAAAGAATTTTAAAGTAAATTCAATCCAGTTTACTTTGGTATTGAAAGCTTAAACCTCCTTCTTTTTCCTTGCTATGTCTGTAGGGAAGACCTTGCTGAGGCAAGGCTTGCACTTGATAACTTGTCTGTGTTCTGTAGGTAACCCACTGTAACCCATGATAAGCTTCTTTCATGCCTTCTGGAACAGGCAGAGCTACAGTAGCTGAAGTATAGAAGCAACAACTCGGAGTAAAAAAGATATGTGGATTTACCTCCGCAATTAATGACAGTTTCCAGTGTACTGGGCGTAACGCGTGGCTCCTGCGTGCCTTCTACTGTGGTGTGTGACTTCATTATGTTGTGGTTTTCCCAGTGTGCAGCTGTACGGTTGCCAAGCTTTCAGCTACTGGTGTAGAGTTGTGCCAGCTACGCCTGGCACATGGGGAGGTGGTGACCTTGTAAGTGTGCGGGGCACAGGCGGCTGCAGGGAGGGCGAGGGTTTCTGTGCTGCACAGGGAAGGGTGACAGGCACTGGCATTACTGTGGCCGGACACAGAAGTGTCTGTTCATTTTGTCATTCGGTCTCAGGTAAGTGTCAGACTTGGGAATATGGGGCTGCTACCTGGCCTAGAGATAAAAGTCTTAATGCAGAAATGCTGTTCTCAAGTGGGAAATGTTCAGGCAGAAAGAAGCAGAGAGGCGTCTGTGCTGCTGCTGAGCCAGTGGTGGTCTAAGGAGTGCCTTGCTTCTGGTGGGTGTCGCAGGCTGTGGAGGTGCACATTTTGCTATAGTGAGCATTAAATAACCAACTGAATTTATCTAGAATTTGTTCTGTGGTTTTGGATCGACGCCTAGGTTTGAGGGTGTACTCATCTTTGTTTTGGGCGAAGGTGAATTTGAGAGTCTCTTCCCACAGTAGCACTGAGCTAGGCCTTGTCTCCTTTTGCATCAAATGGAAGCACTTCCTTGCCAGCCTTCATTGGGCAGGAGAGATGAAATAGTTGGTGTTCGGAAAACACAAATACGCTGTTGCTCTGGGGTTTCTGAGTGCCTAATGAGCAGTGACTACTTAAAGGGACTTAGTCAACTGGGAAATCCTACTTTGGTCTGAAAATTTTTTCTACAGCTGTTTATGTAATATTATGAAAAAGTTCAGAGAGTAAAATGTTGCCTTCTCCTTTTCAATCATAATGTACTCATTGACAGGTAATTTTGATATCCCACAGAATAAATCTGATCCTTCCGGGTTTGAAAGTTTGGCTGTGCTTCTGTTTTTCTTTGCTCTGCGTGAGGTAATGAGCAACTGAACAATCATGAGTCTGAAGTTCAAACCATAGCAGAGTAGCTTGGGGGCATCTCTTATACCTGAAGCTCCTTTTAATTTACAGAGGGGGAAAAAAAAAAAAAATCCCTTAATTACTGGATAGATGACAAATATGAGGATCAAAGAGAGACTTTTGAGACAAAGCTTAACTGCTTATAAGCTGGAAGTAATCACAGCTCTCCTCGCTAATGAAGTTTAATGTTGGCACTACAGAGCTGAAAAGGCAAACTTGGGAAAAGACAATGCGAAAAACTTACTTTTTGTCTGCCCAGTGAAATACCAGGTTTTCCCCGCTCGGCCTTCTTACCCTTGGCAGACAGTAGGTGCCACATGCAGTCATTTTAGCCACTGCTACTTCCTCCAGTACTCTGTGCTTGCGTTGGGGTCATACAACTGCTGGTCTTCTCTGATCTTTTTTCCTCAGGCTTCCACTGCTTTGTGCCCCAGAGTGCAAAGGATTTAGGTAATCCTAAAATGAGTAGGCTGTTTCAGGTTCCACACAGGAAAAAAAAATGGATTTTGTTTGTCTCCACAAAATCTGCCTTTCCTGAAAACAGTAACAAGGTTGCTGTAGTTTGATCGCTGTTAGCCACCATCAGAGTCAATGGTACTAATTGAAAAAAAAAAAGCCTAGAAATGTTTATTATGGAAGTCCATGTTTAATCTCTTCTAGTGACCTTTGGCTTGCTGAAAGCTGTGCTACAACCTTTCTGATTTCCAAGACTATTGATTGCTCCTTGTGTCTTAAAAATTCATTTAATTGTGGTGATTTTGCTGGCAATTGGTCTTCCTTTTCACATGGGAAAATGTAGACTATAGATCTTGCTAGAAATTGATTGTGAGTAACTTCTGGTGGCATGGAAAATCTTAAATAACATAAACCATGTGCAGAAGCCTGAGTTGCAGAAGGTTTTAAAGTTAGAAGCCTGCATCTAGCTTCCAGCTTTCACAGCAGGTTGCTACACCAGAAATGCACTGTTCCTGCTGCTTTCTGGTGTGAAATGTATCCTTTTATAGTAGGATCATTGGTAAATGGAAACCGTAAGGAGGGCAAAACATGGAAGAAAATGACACTTCATTCTACAAACATCAAAACCTGGCTTTTATAAGACCATAGAAGAAGCTTCTGGCCCTTAGATGAGACTGTTAGGCACCTATCTCAGTAAACACTTAGCCTGGCAATAGCTAAGATTTAGATGTTTCATCTCTCTTTTTTTTTTTTTTTTTTTTTTTTTTTCCCTCCCCCCTCTGGCACTTTTTGGCTGTGAGGCTGTTAACCAGACAGTCACTGTCTGTGTGTCTTCTCTGCTGCATTGCTTTTCCCAGTACTACTGCCTGTGAGGAGGCTGAAAAAGCTTTGCTGTCTCAGCAGCAGACTTGAAATCCACATGAGAGCTACACACCAGGTACCTGGGAGAATGCTTCTTTGTGTTCCTGTAAGCAAATGCTTGGCTCTGCTGGTAATGCTTGTGGATTGCTCTGTGTGTAGGAATGTTCATCTCTGGCTTTCTTGCCCGAGTTCCCTTCCACGGGCAGAGTGTGAATACCAAGTGAGATGTGCAGGTCAGGGCAATAATAGACCTGGACTCAGACAGGAGTGTTGTAAAGGGATGGAGTGGGGAGGCTGGGACGTGTGACCTGGATGGATCTGGGAAGTGATGTTGGCACTAGTTAATCTGGCTTGTCATTTTCTTTTTTATTTACTCCTGGCACTTGATTGTCAGAGTAGAGTTTTATACTGTGTTCTCTTTGTGGTTTATCCTGCTCAGGACTGCTGCAAAATCCTAATCATTTTGCTATCCATCTCTTGCAATGAAAACTCAATTGGCAAAGTAAATACTTGAGTTCCAGAGAGCAAGTGTGGATTCAGGTTTGGGAAGAATAAAGAACTAGCAAATATGGTGAGACCTTGTTGGGACTGAGGAACTCTTACAATAGGAGAATTACTTTGTGTGCTCTATCTTTGACAGCTGTTGAGACTCCACTAGTACCGATGGTCTTATCTCCCTGCACAAGACTTTCTCAAATAAATGATATCCAGCAACAGGTGCTCAAATGGAAAAGGACTTATTGATCTGTTTTTTCAGATCATACATTAAGATTGTCCCTCTTGCCTTATAACTTTGCTGTCTTGCAGACCCATCTGAGAGGCAGCACTGCTAAAGTAGCTTTCTCAGCTAGTGTGCCTGTGTTCTGCAAGATACTAAAAGCATTGCTGCCGTGTGTCTGGCCTCACATTTATTGAAGAAACATAGTTCAGATCAGAGCACCCAAAAACTTAACCATATTAGTTGTGATTCCGGGTGGTGCTTCCAGATTTGAAGACTGTTTCATGGTAGCAGTTGAGACGTACTGTGTTAGCTGTGCTTACTGCTGCCAAATGCCTCACAGCTCCAGAGTGTTACTGTAATCTGCTAGTGACAAAACTGGTCTTTAAGTGTTGCAGCACTGACTGGGCTGTGGATAAACCAGGCTTGTGTTAGGTCTAAGCAAAACTTGTACAGGAGTGTTCTCATCCTCCTCATTCTGGCATCCTGTCATGAAAAGTGCTCTGAGCTTGACTGTCTGGGCCAGGAATCTGACAGCACCGGTTCTTCAGAAAGCCAAATCTGGACTGGGCATGATAGGGCTGGAGCAGGGGAAGGGGAACAGGCACATCCCCTCTTATCTTGGAAGGGGTGGCCTATTACTTTTGCTTTATATGTGAATGAACTCATTCTCTATACCTCAGATACTGACCATATGATGTTCCTGGTAAAAATAGCAGATGTTCCTCTTGCTGTTTTGTATTGTTACACATTTTTTTTTCCTTTCTATCCTGTCTGCAATGGGATTTAATAGTGTTCAGCTCTAGCATATTAAGTTTTTTCTCTGAATTTCTAAATGTGTATTTACAAATAAGGCAAGGGCTGCATGAAATTTTGCTTGAGTTGGGGATCTGATGCATGTGTGTATATAGGTGGTAACTGAAGTCTGTGTTCCGGGTCAGTATGCTCAGTTGAAGAGTTTCTACTGTTTTGCTGTTACTTGTGGCCTCTGCACTTTGCTCTTAAATGTAACAGAATGTTCCACCCCACCTTCTTTGTGGTGGTCTGGTTTGGTTTTGCTAGCAAAGGCAATTTATTTGCAAATATGCATCACCGTGTATCCCAAAGCAGCGTTGTGTTAGTGAGAGAACGGGGATATTTTTGCACATAAGTGGTTGCTTTCTGTATTCTCTCTTGACAATGTAGTTGCTTGTCTTGTGTACTCATGAGCTGCTGTTCCAGTTTAGTAAGGGAGAACAGGCATAGGGTGGTGCATTGCAGCAGAGAAGCATCTGAGTGCCAGATAGACCATGATAGACCATAGCATCCCACAGTCTGGGTGCAGGATTTGGAGGATTGCGCAGTTGTCTGTTGTGTCTGTTTGCATGAGCTATGAAGCACTTGACACAACACTGAGAGAAACTTTGGTCCTTGCTGGTGCAAATGACTCAGCTCTTCATAAATGTAATTTCATGTGTTCTGAGGAATCCTCATGTGGGAAGGGCCACATTGCTTTGCCGCTGGAGATCTGTTGCCCTAAGGCAGCCTCAGAGGCTGTCTGAGCTTGTGCTGCCCTACTGGCCTGAGTGTACCCTATTGCACAGGGAGCTGGAACAGGCAGGGATGGGAACCAAGCCCTTCTGTGGGCTTCTCTAAATGAAGACAGCTCCTTCCCTTTTCCCTACGAATCTAGCTGTGGTCAAAATTTCTTTTCTCTTGTCCAGGGACCCTGACTACTAGTCTTCTGTGTAAAGATAAGCCCGTGTCAGTATTTATGTATTTACTAAGAAGGGTGTCAGAAAAGAAAGAATATGACGGTAGATGTTTGTTTCTTTTTTATTATTTTTAATAATTCTGGAATGGGAAGGAGGATTTGCTGTTTGTATCAAGGAATCTACCATGGTTTCACACAAAAAGCTTTTCCTAGTTCAGTGAAGTATATGGTGATGGGATTGCATAAGCTGAAACAAATACTAGTTTTGTCTTTCCTTTTTGAGAACACGCAGATACCAACTTTCCACGTACGTAAATGACCGTGGAACAGTTCATAGCATGTGTGTGGGTGTGTTTGTGCTCAGTGGTTAATGCGATACTGCGGCACTGGCACAGGGCTTGTGACCAGTCCGTCGATGTGTTGCCACTTGCTTTACTTTTGAAAGGCTTATGGTAGTGACGTGGGTTGATTTCCCTTTCGGGAAAGCGAGAGCCTCTAGAGGAGGGGTTTTTTTGGTGAAGGAAGCAGAGGTGGGGAGGTGATTATCTCATGGCTAGAAGGGTTTGCCTCAGACTATGCACTACAGAAAGCTGGGGTACAGAACTGCCCTTCCTGTCTGTGCTTAGAAACCACTAGTTCTTTCTGGAAGACTTGTGTCTGGGTGCTCTTAGGCTGGCTGGTTTTGATTTGGGCTGTAAGTCATCTGTGGTAGTGTGTTTGTACAGTGCTGCTTAGCACATAAGGGCTTGTGCTCACTACATTCAGTGAGACAAGGTGGTCATGTGGGCAACTTTAACTAAAAAATAATATATCTTGCAGGTAGTTCCAAACTTAGTGTGGCCCCTTGGCAGAGCCAGTCAATGGGCCACGCTGTTTTAAGAATCTGCTCACGCAGGAGGCTGAAACCTGGAGGACTGTCTGAGTGAGGAAGGGTGTTTGAGGACATTGGGATTAATGGTAGAATTATTCATTTATGATAGATTGCTCTAAAATTTTAATGCTTTTCTTAGTAGAAGACAAAACCACAGGAGTGAAACCCACTGATAGCTGTGTTTGGGAGCAGGCTCAGGTTCCCTGAGAATCTGGCTGGGGCCAGTTACAGCGATGCAAGGAGGCAGCAATTTCTTCTTTGTCCTTAAGCAGAAAGAGAAGCAGCTGCACTGGGGCTGGTAAAAGACAAGGAAAGGCCAGCTACATGCTAAGACATCAAGAAGAGAGAGAGATCTCTTCTTAATGGTCTTGTTTCCATTACAAAAGTTACCGAAGTCTTCAAGGTGCTGCCAGGATGTACACCGTTTAAACAAACAAAAAACAGAAAAGGGGGGAGCTGAAACTCTGGTGGGCAAGATCCCTGTTTGAGATGACTGAAGATGTTGAGATGACCGAAGGTGTTACTAGGAGCCTGTGTTCTTTGTCCCGCTGCTCTCAGTAATTTACTCTCCACTGCCATTGCTGCACCCTGTTGTCTGTGCTGTTGGCCTGTTTGGTGTATCAAACTTTGAAAAGGATGTTCAGCGTCTTCTCTTCATCTCAGGCAAGGAGGGGGAGTATGCTTATGCCTAGGTTCTCTCTTTAAGGAGGCATGGCTAAACTGGGGAACAGTTAAAAAACCAAATCACAAAACCCCACACCAACAAACCTCCTAAAACCACCACCTACTCTCATGCCCATCAAACAAACCAAATCCCCCCACCACAAAACCTGCATGCTTTCTGAAAGTACCTCTGGCTTGGGAGAGGAGCTGCCTTGCTCCTTTTACCCTGCAACAGGAGATTCCTGTGTTCCCAGTTGTGGTTGTTTAGGGAGGCCTGGTGCAGGTATCTGTAGGGTGGAGATAACCCCTTGCGTGAAGGAACATAGCCTCTATTACCAGTATGTAGCTCATCTCTGCACTGAGCTCCAAAAAGTGAGAGTTGGCTCAGCCCTTGTCAAGGGTGTGATGAGCCTGCACAAGTCTCACTAGATTGATAGTGCTTCAGCCACACAGGGCCTTTGCAAAATGCACAAAGTAACTGCCCTCAAAACCTTACAAACTCATTCCTATATGCCTAGAAGCATTTTTTTTTGTTGTGTGTGTTTTTGGTTTTATTTTATTTCCACTCATGGGAAGTCCTGGAGACATCATTAATGAGTTCATCTAAGGAAATAGCACAAGCAACTGTGGGAGAGGGAGGGCTTGCTCTTGTGTGTGAAGTGTGAACTGGAGTGTGCACAGAGGGTAGTGGTAGTTATCTTAAGAAGGAATGAAAGAGAAATGAAAGCAGAGGTGGGGCTGTGTATAGACTCAAAGATGAGGGGAAGGAGCTGGCAACTGGAGAGGGAGAACCACTGTCAAGGAAAGTCTTAGTCTCCTTTCATAAATCTAGTTTTATAAATTAGTAAGTATCAAGCTCATGTCGGTAACTGTAGCTACAAAAAATTAAAAGGGATTTAAATATTTACTGATAAGAATTTGAGGGAAGCCTATCTCCAAGCAGTTTTGCTCTTCGATTATTGCTTCTGAGCCAAATTATTGGCATGTTCTGGGACAGAAATAGCTCCTGTATCTGAATGACATTTGAATTTCATTTTCAATCTTCTGAATCCACTGTAATGAACAAAGCATTAAGAACAGGCATGGTACAGATTTTATTGCATGTTTGCAGTAGACCAAATAGCACTGGAGTTCTCTGGGTGTTACATAGCGCAAACTTTCTGTGAGAGTAAGATCACAGGGAAGCAGTTGCGGCTCAGATTAAAGAGGTGATTTTCTCTCCATGTTGTGGTAGTTTATGATGTCTTTGTAGCAGTGGTCTTTTTTATTCTGTGTTTATACAGCACCTAGCAGAGCATGGGGTGATTCCTAGGCTCTGATTTCTGCCTGCTTTTGCTCTGCAAGTGCTAATGAGGTAAGAAATGCTTGTGAGGGGTTTTTTCTTGCCTAGTCAAATACCTGTCCAAAGCACAAGCTTCTCCTTTGGCATGTGCCTCAGGCTTCCTGTCTGCATCTCTTCCCTTGCCGTGACTTCCATAGCAAGTCACAGCAATTAGCTGTTATGTATGAGAAAGTATGTTAAAAAGTATATGCTAAAGAGAAGGGGATAAGAAATGACATTTCAGCCAAGAGGCTTTCATTGGGTGAGAGGATGAGGGGAGGGACAAAGAATCATCATGAGATCTGTGGGCTTTTTATTGCGCAGCATGACAAGATCCCACAACTAAAATATGATCTAACCTTTTCTTCCTGTGTGTCTTACAAGAAAAGTTTTCCATATAAGGCCCAGGAGAGCCTGCTGTAAGGAAGCATGTGGCTGTCATTTATTCCAGAAAAATGTGTCTCAGTATTCAAACATAAGAAAACAAACCAGATAGACCTGTGGTAGCTGCTGCCTTTATTGCCCACGTTGATTCTATTTATAGGCTAGTCTTCTCTAGCTTGATTCTACTGAAATAACAGGCTTGCCTGAAGTCTACTGGCAACTTGTAGGTAGGTGAGGAGAAGAAGCCAAGCGTTGCTACGGACAGGCCTGATGTTTCTTAAGTCAACATAATTGTATTACCCAACTAATGGCAAACCAAAATCCTTCCAGAAGGCTTCCAGAGCTCTGGTTTGACTGATGGTAAATGATTTCTTACGCAAGTCACCTATACAAAGCAGCCTGTGTTTCAGGTGTGGTTTTAAAAAGCACTGATTATGTTAATCACATCTCTGAAGTTCTTCAAGACTGGTTCATTCCCCCTATACTCCTTTTTTCCCCTCATACTTTTTCCTGGCATATAATAGCGTGGGGGGGAAACTGTCTAGAAAATGAGGATTTAGGCATTTCTTGTCTAAAGATGCAGAGGATTCCTTTTTGCTTCTTGAAATTAAGGTGTTTTGCAGACCTTGGGTTAATCCTCTTAATATCTAAAAAAATAATTTCAACCCTTAACATTCACTAATTCCATGAACCAAACCCTTCCAATATTGATGACACTGAGGCAGTAACATGCATGTCCCCTGTTCCAGTCTCCTCCTCAGTGTTTTTAAGCTTCTGCAAAGTCTGTGTGTCTCCCTGTACATCTCTTTGTTGCTGTGTCTTTCACACTACTAGCATAGGTCTCAATTCACCAGTCTCAAACCTTTTGCATTTTGTGTGTGGGCCTGGGCGAACACTCATAGACATGAACTGGGATCGCTCTACACATCGCGTCATCTGTTGGTGATTGATTTGTAGGTGACATGGACAGCCTGCCCTCAGGAACATTCAGTGGGTGTCGAGCATTACTGTGCACTGAAATGACATGCCCTCATGCAGCTTCTTTCCTTTTTCTGCATTTCTTCATTCTCATGAGATCGGGACTCCTTCCTGTGGTTAGGAAGTCTGATGGCCAAGCTTATTTCCCCAGAAAAGAAAGCAAGCAAAAATTTCGGGTTGGGCATCTTGCAACTTCTGACATTGCAAACCAGCACCCGCTCTGGTTTTCTCCTTGCAAGTGGAAGCATCTGTAGTGTCCCCTTCATGATGGTGCTGTTGAGGGTGCCCCTGTTAATTCTACAGAGGCCTCCTTTCTGAGGGCCTTTGCCCCTTGAGAAAAGTAACTTTTTGTCATCTAATGCAGAGTTCTGAGATTTGAAACTTGCTGTTGGTCTAGTGGCAAAACCTAACAGCTTTCTTTTATTCAGAAGTAAAGATTTCTGAATGGGAATGCTGTTTCAAAGAACTGAAGCTCCTCCTGCCCTATTACACCTGTTTTGTAACAAATGGAGCTTAAGTATAATTAACTGCTTCAGATTTGGTTTATTTTCAAGGGACTTGTGAAGGCTATAGATGCCTTTGATGTAAATAAAGTATGACTGTTCTTGGCAGAGAAGATGAAACTCAGCCTTGGTCTCTCAGAAGTTGTGGGCAGGTGGTCCTACCTTTCTAAAGGGCCGGTAATAGTGTTTTACTGGGGTTTCTTTCCATTTGCAGGGGTGGTTTGAAGCAGCCTTTGCAGTGATTCCCAGGAGAAATACTGGAGTGTGATTTGGAGGTGGTGTGGGAGGCTGGAGAGGGAGGTGGAGACTGCAGGATTGTTGCTAGAGGCCAGGGAAGGTGACGTCATTGTTAAAGAAAGGGCTTCTGATAGCTGTTGTGCTCTGTAGTATGCTGTGAGTAGGGTGGTTTCCTCAAAATGTGCCTTATAGCATCCTGTGAAGCCTTAAGGGAGATAGTTATTTTCCACAATGCAGGCTTTTCTTTGTTGTCCCCCCACATCCCTCTGCATGTGAAACAGTGACTCTGCTTCATGAGGAGAGTAGATCCTGAAGTGCAGAGGGAGACAAAGTAGAGAGTTTGTTGTTCAGAGCCAACTGCCGCTTACATCTGTTAAATGTCATGTTCAGCTCACCCAGAGCATCAGTCTTAGGAGAGCCAGCACATGTACAAAAGCAGGCACAGGCTCGCCTGGTCACAGAATGAAGCTTGTGAGCGGCCTTTGAAAAGATGCTGGTGAAAGCCTGGACAGTTGCAAATGACAGACCACCGACGCTTCTGGGTACTGCTGCTGTACATGATGTTTGCAATACCATCTTTCTCTGGACTTTATAGATGGAGGCTACAGATACCATCTGGTTTTGTGTTTGGGTTTTTTTTCCAACAGTTGTTCCTCTGTGCATTTAGTGAAGTGAGGTTAGCTTAAAAAACAAAATTCCTTTCCGGTTCCTCTGCAGAATGTAGTTTTTTTTCTTGTGGGTAAGAATGAGCAGCTCATTAAACCTGTGCATATGAGACAATTGCCAGTCTGCTGATGCGTAGACTTTTTGGGTTTTTTGCAAGATACAGGTTTTCCTGTTTGTAAAGCATGCCTTCATTTAAGTAGTTGCTCTGTTTTAAACTGTTGCTCCAGTGCTGTTCGTAGAATCAGTTACCTTATTGTTACCTTACTGTTACTTTCTATTGTCTGGTCAAGAGATGCCAGAGAGTTGTGCACATTTCTGATACTGGTATCAGGCTATTTGCTTCCCTCCACACACACCTAGCGTTTGTAGGAACTAACACTTGTCTCTCTGCATAGTTTTTATTTTAAACACTTGGCCTTAGAGGAGAAGTAAATTGGTAACACTGAAAGGTGGAGCAAATGGGTTTAGCCTGTTGTTTTGCAGCACAATCCTGGACTGCCAAGGCAAAAGGAGAACAGCTTTGAGGATGACTGCTGACTCAAAAGACTAAATTGTATGTCAGATTGACAAAATGGGGAAAACAAATTTAATCTTAAGAGTACAGTAATAAAGAGATTGGGTGAATTCCCTTTGAGAAACTCACTGGAAAATAGATTAACTGAACATGTAAATCCTCTGCTGTTGAAAGTCGTTTTCAATCTTCATCTCACAGTTTGGGTTTTGCATATTAATTTTACTATCCTGTAAGCTCTTGTAGCTGATCTCTTTGTGCTGCTTCTTGGAGCCCTATGTTACTGGTAAAAACATGGAGAGGATGACTTTTAAACTAGCTTTCTTTATACTAATTCTAATAACCTTTATTAATCAATTCACTCTGAGGGGGAACTCTGTCTCCAGAGACAGGAAATTGCTTGAGGATTACTGGCTGTCGCAGGACCTTTGTATTTATTTGCACAATCTCTGGGGGGAAAAAAATAAAATCAATCTTCCTTAAAAGGCAGTTGAAGCTGGAGTTTCTGTGCTTGTCCCACAAGGCTTAGTAGAGGTCACTGGGAATTCTGTGCCAGAATGTGTTGTGTTATGGTGGTTTTTTTGGTTGGGTTGGTTTTGGTTTGTTAGGTTGGTTGTTTTTTTTTTTTTCCCCATGACAAATAATTTGATGGTTTGAGTGTACTCGTGCTGGATGCTTGGAGATGCATCAAAACTCCATGCAAAGCAAAGAGTGATCTGTTTCCCAAGTGGATGTACTACTCACTTAGCTTCTAGTGGCTTGACAGAGTTCTTTCCTACCCTGCAGACAGAGAAGAGTTAAAGTCCCTGCTCTAAAATGCCCTTTTTAGGGGGAATGGGGAAGGATCTTCTACTTCTCAGCTCTGCTTGTGGAGGGTGAGCACAGGGAAAAAGTGTCTGAGGGCAGCGCATGTGGTGTCCTTTATGTGCCCAGCCTTTTGATATGTGAATCTGGAGAAGCATGCTGAAGAAGTAACAAAATGCAGAAGTCCAGTGAAGAGTATATTCTCTTTGTCTTCTTGCCTGTGTTTCATGGATGCTTGCCTGGTAGGTGACCCATTCAGGGGGTGGAGGACTGTGACGACAGCCAGAAGGGAGGCAGCACCAGGAGCTGTCTGCTCGGCTGAGGGCACAGCAGGCGGTATGAATTGCTTTTGGGGAGGTACTGGCAGGATGCTTCAGCTCTAGCTTCTGGTCCCACTGGTAAAGAGGCATTGCCTGCGGCTTTATTCAAGGTTTATTCATGAATCTGGTATTTGGGAGGGTATTCCTGGAGTTTTGAAGCAGACGGGACAAAGCCTAGCTCTGCTTTTGCAGTCCTGGGTGGTCTAGTGAAAAATCCAAGGTGCAAGTCAGAAGGTTAAATAACCTGTATCCTCTAACTTCTGGGTGTGTTTCCTTCTGTCTTGGCATTGGCACGTGTGTGACTCTTGCCTGTGTGCAGCAGCACTTTGCAGCCTTTCTTGCTGTTGCATGAAACTAAGATTTACTGCCAGAGCAAGTTGCTGACTCTTGCTGTCCTGCTTTGTACAACTTTCTCCCCCTCTTTTGGCTTCAACTTAGTGTCTTCCTCTAACTAGGCAAGCCTTTGTTGCCTTTGGCCATCATGGAGCACTCTCACCCAGCTTTCTGGCTTTTAATCTTCATGGAAACCAGAATGCTCAGAGCCCTGATTTAGGAGGAGGGTTTAGACTTAGAGCATCTTTGCTCATAGGAAATAATTTCTGCAACACTTTAATGTGGGTTGAAAATGGATCTGGTTTTAGGAGCAGAAGAAGCCCAGCATGTTGTACAGGCTGCTCACTGAAGTCAGAGCATGATTCCACACAGAACAGGCTTTGGCAGAAAAGCAGAGGTGGGAGTTTTTTACCTCTCCCAGAGCTGTGCAAGGACCCAGTTTACCCAACAAGCTCCTGAAAGTTGCACCAATGTTAAAGGGAATGGTTAGCTCCAAAGTGGGAGTGGGAGCAGCAGCATGGGGGGGGGTGTACAGTCACCAGGAGCAAGGAGTCATCCTTCAGCCAAGGTAGTAGTGCAAGCTTGTAAGTGCTTAGGCGGTGGAGGGACTGGACTTAACCGCAGCTGGCTCTGCAAAGGGGCAGCACTAATGTACGAGGGACAGACTAGACTACAGGTAAGTAAAGGCTGAGTAACCATTGCTGCTGTATAAACTAGATGCTGTGAGCTGCTGAATGAACAGTTACTACCAGGCAGTGCTCCTCAGCTGCCTCAAGACCCTTTGCTTAATGTTTGGTTTTGATCTTTTGTTTGGTAGCAGCTAGGCAGAGGCCTTTCCTTGGGGAGATACCCATGATACTTGCATGGTGGGTGCTGTGCGATAGGTGCAGGAGGCTGTGGGTGTGTTTGCCCTTGTGCTGCAGGTCAGAGCACACTGGCTTCCACCTCTGGGCTGTCATAGTTCCAGCAGTGTCCATATAGATGTTTTTAAATTACTTTTTCACTAATAGCCACACTAGGTAAAGTCTAGATGTCACTGAGTCGAGGGAGAAGTTGAAGCTTCAAATTGACCTTCTATTGAGATGCAATTTGCAGGTTTTATTTCTGACAGGTTTTATTTTATTTCTCACCTGGAATACTATGTTCAGCTCTCGAGCCCTCAGCACAGGAAGGACATGGACCTGATGGAGCAGGGCCACGAAGATGATCGGGGGCTGGAGCACCTCTCCTAGGAGGACAGGCTGAAGGAGCTGGGATTTTTCAGCCCAGAGAAGAGAAGGCTCCAGGGAGACCTAATAGCCACCTTTCAGTACCTGAAGGGAGCTTATAAAAAGACTGGAGAGGGCCTGTTTGCAAAGGCCTGGAGTGAAAGGACGAGGGGCAGTGGTTTCAAATTAGAAAAGAGTGGATTTAGATTAGAAATAAGGACAAAGTTTTTTACCACAAGAGTGGTAGAGCACTGGAACAGGTTGCCCAGGGAGGTGGTTGAGGTCCCATCCCAGGAGACATTCTTGGTGGGGCTTGATGAAGCTCTGAGCAACCTGCTCTAGTTGAGGATGTCCCTGCTCTCAGCAGGGGGATTGGACTGGATGACCTCTACGGGTCCCTTCCAACCCAGACATTTCTATGTTTCTATTCTGCGCACTCTTGCTTCTCTGATGTTCTTTTCTGGAGTGCTTCTCTCCCACACCAGTTTAATGGTGGAAATCTTTAACATGCAATCTTTGAATGGTGTTCGTAAGTCTTGGGAAGCCAGTTTGCCACCCTACTAGAAACGGGCCTGTTCTGGGGATTCTGCTTGGAGTGCTTGGCCTCCTCGTGGCAGTGGAGTGTTTCCCCTCATGACATGTAAGGAGTGGCAATCCTTCCTGGAGTGCCTCTTTGGCTCGATTCTTCTAGCTTGTGCTGATCAAATCAGAATATAATTACAACTGATCTCTTGCTAGAAAATCAAATTAAGCATAGCCTGTTGAGGGAAGTCAGAGAGAAAAGGCTGTGGGGGTCTTCTGCATAGTGATGTGTGCTCTCTGTAAGCCGTTAATCATGGGAGTGATTTAAAAGAAAGGGAGTTGTTAGGCCTCCTATTTCCCACCCCCTCTTCTATCAGCCCTTGACTTCTAATTTATGACACCTTGCCTAGAATCTGAAAGCCTCAGGTTGGCTACTGAGGTGGCTGCTGGTGTGCCTGTTGCTGGTGAGGGTGCCCAGCTGGGGAGCCTGCCTGGGCCACCTTCTGCAGCAACCCTTGACTGTGGCCTCACAGGTGCAGGTCTGGGTGCAGGTGGTGTACTCATTGTCCCACACGTTTAGTTGCAAGAGGTTTGAATGGTGATGCAAAACTTACATGTTCCTTTTTCAGTTGTATGATAAGCAGAGTGATGGGGCTGGGCTCTGTGGAGTCAAATGTGCCCAACACCACTGAGACCAGTCTCTGCCACTGGGGGTTTGTAGCGATACACGCATCTGGGATGTTAGCATGGTGCACCCTAAATAGGAAAAGCAATAGAAAGCATCTGACAACTTTGCTGCTACTAAGAAAGAAAAGGGAAATAGTGAGCTAATGAGTACAAACCTCAGCCATGGTGCTGTGATCTTTTGAAGGCCTGGGTCCTGTTGTGCCCCCCCCCGCCCTTATTGACATCTACTGAAGCCTTTCTCTGCTGTTAGAATTTCAAATGCAGTCTAAAGTCAGAACTGTGCCTTTCAACCTGTTCAGTTTGGTCTGTGATACTACGTTGCTGGAAGGTGAAATTTTCAGAGGACTTGAGGAGCAGTCTTGCGTCTCAGGAATTTTGTAGGTATCTTTTGAAAAGATCTTTTTGCTGACAGACATTCAAACACCAAGAATTTGGTAGCCTGGGAAGTTCTGATATTATGACATGTTTATTACAGAAAACTTTCTATAGAAATTGTAATACAAACAATAAGCACTGCAAAGCAATTGTCATCATCCCTTGGAAGTGGGTGAGTGGATGTTTTTATATCTGGGAAATTTGATTGCTCTAAACTTGAGCTGTTGTCTCACAGCTGTGCTTTTAAGATAAACGTAAGAGTGCCTTCATCTTCTAGTATAGTTCCGTATTTAAATGTCAGACTGGTTCACTGAAGTTTATATATGGAGGGCATTGATAGGAAAAAGATTTCCCAAATCGTTATTGTCTTCAGCTAGCTGTGCTGCCTGGTGGTGCTGCAGCTGTGTGTATAGCAGACTGATGCTTTTTAGCCACATCAGTTGAAATGAAAGCACAACAAGTGGTGAGGGTGGGGAGAAGCGGGTTCTAGTAGCGAGGGATTATAAAATAAGCCTTTACTGTGCATGGGCCTTGTAGTGCATTCCCTGAAACAGATTAACATGGTTGCGTGAATGAGAAACGTGTCCTGGGTATAGGAGTGACCTTACCCAATCTAGTGCTGCTTTGAGAACCCTGTTCTTGCTGAAAGTAACATTTCAAGCTTGTAAGGGGTTTCAAGAGGTTCTGCCTTTGCACGGCTTCTCTGTATTCTCCTTCCCTGAAGCCATTTCAGTTTACTGTGAGTTTTCTTTTTTAGGACTTATTATTTTTGGAAAGCGTTCTGGAACATTTTGTGCATATGGTCCTCTGTAAATGTGCTGTTGTACTGATTAAAGCTGAAAGCATGAAACCTGGCCTTTCTGATGCAGTGCGGCAGGGGGAAAATGCTGAAACAATAGTTTCCAACGGGAATGTTTTTTAAATATTAAAAAAAAGAAAGGGCAAAACATCCAACAAAACCAAACAAACCCACAAAACAGACAACAAACAGAAAATAACAAACCAAACCCAAATCCATGCCCCTGACACACACACCCCCCCCCCCCCCCCCACAAAAAAACAACAAAAAAAAAAAAAAAAAAAAAAACCACCACAGAACAACAA
>JAAGNO010013609.1:9829-34178 GCA_033439905.1 Ceryle rudis | reverse complement strand
TCAGCTTGCAGAATGTCACATACTTCCATGTGTGGCATTATCTCTGACCATGGCTTGGTTTTGTGTCATTTTTGCATTAGGTTAGAAATGCTCTGTAGCTCTGCATCAAGTTGCTGTTAAGGACCGCAGCTCAGCTTCAGCTCATCCACGGCGTGGAAGATCCATTTTATCCTTTGGTGATTAGGTTAATCGATTTGGCCAACTGGCATCTTTTACTGGCTCTAAAAGAAGCCATGTTCCAACCCCTCACAGGTATTGTTGAATTTAGTAGATGAGAAAGCAAGTGAAGCTTGCTGATACTAGTGGAGCCAGGAGAAAGGGAGGCGGTGAAGGTACAATGTGATGACACTGTGGTTGCAACAAAAGAGGTTCCTTGTTCTTATGCTGCTCATTGTCAAGTTGGTAACAGCTATTCAAAGAACATAAGGGCGAGTAACTCTGCTTGAAGGAGGACAGTATTTTATCATGTGACATAGTATGGTGCTTACCATTATTTGATAGGAAACTGGGTGGAGGTGCATCCTGGCTTAGTTTTTTGTTGGCTTTTTGTTTTGTTTTGTTTTTTCATTTGTGTATAACAAATTGTCAGTATCTTAAATACTTAGTATTTTGGAATGCCATTGGCAGCAACTCTACTGCATAACTTTATTTCTGCCTGTAAATCTGGAAATGACAGTTTCTTCTGAACAGAGTTCAGAAATGTTCAAAATGTTTGGACCTCTTGTCAGTTGTTATCTCCTTCCTGTTGTCCAACAGTGTTACGCTGGCAGAGAACCAGCTCTCTCAGGATATGTCATAAACTTCAGTACGGGGCCTTTGGGAGTAGAGCTCTGCCTCCTTTGCACGCAGTGCTGCAATGTTTTGAAACCACTGTTTCTGTGCGTCCTCAAAGCTCGATGAATCAAGATGCTGGGAATAGTTCCACAAGCCAAGGATGTTGCTAACCCTCTAGGAAGCTGATAACTTCTGTAATTTGGCTCTCTTTCCTGCCTGGCATGAACATTTGTATTAAGATGTCTCATAAGCTCTGCGATCCTTCCAAGAACATGTGTTTCAGGGAGAAATTGATAAAAGTCCTGTGTGTTTCTTTGTATTTCAGATCTAATCCAGTGCCTTGATTCTAGGTTGCTGCTATTAGGAAGGGGGTCGATTGCTAAAATAGATGTACTTGGTGTCCCACAAATTTAAAGGAAATTTTGTAACCTTTTGGGAAGCTTCAGTGTATCCACTATGTGCTTTGTGCCTTTGAAAAGTGGAAGGAGTAAATTTGGAGGTCACGATTTTGCTGTGTCCCTTGAAATCTGCCCAGCTTTAACTGGGGCTGAAATACTGAAAAGCTCTCCTCTGTGTGTTAGTTCATGTGTCTCAAAAATCATCAGTGTGCCAAAGTAATATCCAGATAGCAGTGCTCTAGCCTGGGGCTGGGTCATGCAAACAGCAAACTGGGAAGCCTGAGCTGGAAGATGAGCTGGGTCAGGCTGCTCCCAAACCCAGTACAGAACCATCACGAGACAGCCACGCTCTGGAGTGCTCAGAAGCAGTTCACGCAGCCAGCTCTTCCCATCCCTCTCTCTGTACCTTCTGGCTACAAAGTGTAGCCAGGAGCGGGCTGCTCTGGACACGCAGTTTGGCAGCAGTTGGAACCCGGCTCTTTTCACCCCTGGTCTGTCAGTGGTTTATTCTGTCAAAAGCAGTAAATGGGCAGCTGTGCCTGGTTCTGTATTGCCATGGGTATGCTGGTGCTGCAGGCTTGGGGCAGAAGCTTTGCTGCTATTTCATGAGATAAAGGGTTGTACAGAATCAGACTCCCCCTTTTTCAGTTGAAGTAACTGATTATGGAGCATGTGAAAGTTGAGAACCCAGGAACAGGTCACTGTAGTGGAAAGCTGTGTTGTCTGTCCCAGGCCTGTGTTACACTGGGCTGGGCCCTGGTTTGCAGAGGTACTGAGCTCTGTTAGGGATGCCAGGGAAAGGGAGCTGGTCCAGCAGGGAGCAGAGGTGTTTGAGTTATTCAGTTTTTTTCAGTCACCACCAGTCCATCATTGTACCCACCCAACACTTGCTTGGGCCACCTCCAGCAATCTTGAAAAGTCATTGGCACTGTCTAGTATCCCCCTCTGAAACAACAGGCTCTGAGATGCTGAGTTCCCCTGAGGCTGCCTTGCAAAGGACAGTTCAGGTGGTCTCCCAGGGGAGCTTGAGTTTCCCAGAGATACTTAGTCAGGTTGAGGGTGGAGGGTATTGATGCTTTCTCTGCCTGGTCCAGATATTATTATTTATTTATTTCCCCACCATATAAAGTGTGCTATTCTGTCGCAGTGAAGGTGACATTTTCAAAATACTTGTGATGCTGTTGGGTGCTGTGATGACAAATGACCTATGGAGGTGGGGGAAAAAGAGTGGGGAAGTGACTAATTCTGCAATCTCTTCCCTGTACGAAGAGGACAAATCAGAGACTACTGACTGCACACACTTATCAGCTGCCACTCTCCTTTTGTGTGCCAAGTGCCTGTGGAGGTGAGGAGAAAATCTATCTGCAGTTGCAGAGCTTTGCATCTCCTGAAGCCCTTGTGCGAGGAGGCCAAGTCGGGGTTCTGTAGGTGACTGATGCGGTGCTATTTCCAAGCCTTTGAGAGCACTGCCGCAATGTAAATGAGCACTTGTTTCTTGTCGGCTGGCTGTTTTTTGCATGTAACTCAAGAAACCTCATCAGCGTAAGTGGCACTTCACGATAGAAGGGAAATTGAAGAGTGAGCTGCTGCCTGGTCCAAAAGGGCTCCTGGCACAATGGCCATGTGTTGGTATGATGAAGGAGAAGAAGGAACAGAGGGAGTGAGAGCCAATTCCAGGTACCTCCTGTGGCATAAAGAGGCTTAGGAAAGTTCTTCTCTCTGCTCCTGAGTTTTGGCAGCTGCTGTGGCAACAGTAGCTTTTCCCCACAGCTCTCTACCATTGCCCAGAGAGGTAGATTTTCAGCTGCTGAGAATATTTCTGGTGCTCAAATGGTTCCTGTCAATTTAGCAAATTGAAATATAGTAAATTGAATTGCAGTTATAAAGCTGGCAGAACTCATGCCAGAGGGTTTTTGGCTTTGCTCGGCACTTTATCTTGGGGTTTGCTGGCACTTAGGAGACACTGCCTATGATGCATTCACGCATGTCATTAGGTTCAAGGGTCACTTGCACTGCAGCAGAGTAGCAAATTTTTCCACAGTGGAATGAATCGCTAAAGTTTCTTTTGTTTCTTAAATCTTGTCCAAAATCCAGTTACTTGAACTCTGCCCAGCTGTTTCTCGCAGTTTGTCCCACAGTAAGTGGCACGCTTGTGAGGCAGAATGTGGAATGCGCGCTTCAGGGTGTAAGGGTGGGCCTGAACCACTGTGCTGTGATGGAATAGGGTGGGTGAGCTGGTTTTCCATGCCCCAAAAGATCTCTGTTTTCTTTTGTGAAGTTTGGGAAGCTGACTTGGATTTAAAGGGAAAAATATGAATTTCTTCCTCTTTCAGCCAGGCAGATACGTGGTGTCCGTGGGGGGTGACTGGGGCTGTTCTGCAGGGTCACTGTGACTTACCAGAGGAGAGGAAATTCTAAGCAATACAAATAGCCTGTTGTCAGTGCAGCTTCCTCATTCTTGGTTTGTTGTTTTTATTTGAATGGCTATTGAAAATTCCCCAAGAAAAAATTTCTGGCATGTGCTATGTCTATACCCATCAGTCGGGACAGGGGAGATGCAAGGAGAAATGCGAAGTGCCTTCAGCACTCCAGACTTCACTTAGGTAAACAGAAGGGTTTTCAGAAATGTCTTTGTAATATAACTACTTCCTTTTTAAAAATAGGTTAGAATGGAGCAAAGCCATTTCCCATACTGCTGGTGGTACATCTATATAACATAGCTAAAATCAGTGTGCTCTTACAGACTGCCAGGGTGCCTTAAGGGGCAACTCTGTACCTTGACATTGTACCTGTGCTGTAGTGGGGTGTGTGCATTCTTCATTTGCTTCAGTAGGAGGTTTCATGCTTTTTCCATATCAGGCTAATGGGAAAGCCTGGTTGTTAGGTTCTCCCCAGTCTCTAGGGAAACAGCTGTGGGGAAAAGATAGCACTGAGGAGTTTCTGGGACCCTCTCACGTGGAATCTCTTTGTTGTGTCACTGTTCAGAAATATCACCAGTTTGATGCCTGGCAACTAGATTGTACTACTGGGATAACAAGCAGTATTTAGCAATCACAGAAGATGTATCAGAGGTGAAACTGAGCAGTGTTCTCTGCCACTGTGTAACAGTCTGTCTTCTCTGTTTTGGTAGTTTCTTAATTTAGTGGGTGTTTGTAGGCGGCAGTCTGCCTAGGTGCCGTATTTATTGTGCAACACAGGTCTTCTTCCGAGATATCCTCTATGATAACTTTTTTTGTTGTTTTGCCTTTTTTCCCCCCAGATTGTCCCCAGCCACCACAGCCTGAGAATGGTGGCTATAAATGCCATCCGAGCCCCTGCAACAACCCTCTGACTTCAGGCAGTGTCATAGAGTATCTGTGTGTCGAAGGCTACATGCTGAAAGGAGATTATAAATACTTGACCTGCAAGAATGGAGAGTGGAACCCGGCCATGGAAGTCAGCTGCAGGCTCAGCCCGGGTGAGTGCTCCTTGATGCCAGTGGGACAGTCAGAATTGCCCTTGCATTGGCTTTTCAGGTGATCCTTAAACACCGAGTCTGTGCCTCTCATTGCTCCAGCAATCTCATAAACGTGACTCACAATCACAGCTCTTTTTATTAAAAACATCTCTTCTGCAACAGCCTATCAGATTCAGGCTCAGAGTGCAAGGAGACAACCCATGGAAAGGAGTAAGAGGCAACTTGTTACTTACGTGGAGCCTCTTATTTTGACAGCTCTCATCCCAGAAATGGGAGAGGCCCTCACTGAAGCATTTTCCATGCTGTCTGGTTTTGCTGCTGATGGGTTTGAGAGTACATCTCCCTCAGTGGTGTACCTGTCTGACCACGTGTGCGCGTGTGAGAGTAGGCAGAGCGCGTCTTCCTCGCCAATGCGTTAAGTAACTGTTGGCCTCCTGTGGCAAAGAGCTCAATGGTGCTGCTTTTCACTGTCCTGTCAGGAAAGGACATTGCTGACACATTATTTCTGCCTCTCTCCAAATCGAAGTGGACAACGTTTTGTTTCATGGGTCTCTCCCAGCTGAACAGGAATTCCTCCATCAAAGCAGGGAAGTAAAAAGTTTTGCAGGAAAGTCTTCATCATACACCTCTTAGTTTGCCTATGGCTCTCCTGGTTTTGAAAGCATGCATACTTGATAAAGGGAGAATTCCCTCTCCTCTTCAAGTTTGGCTTGTTAATAAAGTCTTTACTGCTCAGTCAGCTTGAGTCAGCAAGATGCACAATCTGTAATTAAGTCTCTTAATCCATAAAGCAAAATGTGTTAGCTTAATTGGAAGGAAACAGAAAAACACCTTCTTCAAGCTCTTTATCAGTGCACGCCTGTGATCTCTGGAACATCCTGTCCCATCCCAAAGACACTGTCTTCTCAGTGTCCCTGTCACAGCCACTCCAATAGCTCCTTCCTGTGATGTATAAGGAAGGGAACTGGGAGTTTACCTGGCAGCAACTAGATCCTGAAGAGGCCTTTCAAATTCATCATGAGCTTCCTTTCCACAGTGGTTCACCTTTTCCTTACTGCATCCAGGCTGGAGAACAAAGCTATGCTCCTGCAGGTAGTGTTCCCTGGGTGGCATTCCTGTGTGGTGGCACTTGGTCGACATCAAGGCTGAAAGGATTGTGTTGTGGAGAGCAGAAACCCCTCAGATTTCTTTAGCATCCTGAAGTTTCAGTGGCCTTATCAAGCATATGGGGCCTTAAAAGTCTGACCCAGTGAAGAAGCCACTGCTTTCACAGCATGGACTTTGAAACAACTGGTCAGGGCCAGAGATGGCTGAGGTTTAACTAGCAGGCTTCCTTCACAGAACTAAAAAGAGGAAGAGTTGGGAGACTGTAGAGAGAAAGGCAGTAGGTCTTAAAATGATTGGTAATGGGTAAGGTCCCAGCTGCTCCATTTTAGAGTAGATTTGCCTACCTTCTTCCCTGTCAGTGTACTCAAAGTGCACCAAGTAATATTGAAAATGGAAAACCTTACTCAACCCTATTTGCCATAGGGCAAAATGTACCAGACATTGTTTTTTCCCTGGGGAGAGGTCAAGCCCCTTCTGAAGAATTTCAGGAAAACAAGTTTAAATGAGTTTTAATAGTTTTGGCTCCCAGGAGAAGATGCAGAAAATGCAAGCTGGCTTTCCAACTTACATGCCTGTTTTGGGCATAGATTTCAGGCTGTAGGCTTAAAACCAGCTGTCCTCCAGCTTTTTTCTTCTGCTTGCACACCCTTCTTCCCCTCATCTCTACTGCATGTATGTCCTACATCCCCCTGCAGTTGGAGACCTGTGCTCCCAAAGAGTGTGTTGAATGTAGCAAAAAAGGAATTGAGGAATTCCATGGGAATGTCCTGAATGTGAAGTGCATGGTGGTATTTCTCAATGGGGAGGTGAGGTTTCTTTAGATGCCTACCAAAAATACAAAGTAGGGACAAAGGCAACACATATACAGATAGTTATTTGCTCTGCAGAGGTGAAAGGACTAGTATAGCATTCTAGGCATGATACTCAGTGCTCAGCAATACCACCTCCTGGCTGTTCTCTCCACTCCCAATTTATTCCTGTCTTTCAAGGGACCTTTAAAAGCCAAATTGGTTCCCATACAATCACGCTACACAGCTGAGGAAGGGTGGGAAGGAATAATGTGAACAGGGCACATGTATCTAAAAGTGAAAACTCAGCATCCTGAAGGAACATCTGCCTTCCTCCTCTGTTCCCTGGCATATGTGTGTGCGAGAGAGAGAAATTGTATATTTGCTGCATCTTAACTATATCCAGCCAGGTGACTTTCTCTCCTTCTTTTGGAAGGCTGTTCCATTAGCTAAGAAAAACCATTATTTGGAACTTTTCCTATTATTTGGCCTAAAATATCCTGCTTATTGTGCTAGACAATTATGGACCTTGTTGGTGACATTGGGATACGTTTTTCTTAGCTCTTGGTCATCCAGACCTATATCTAATATGACCAGTAGCACCATCTATCAGTTCCCATGGCCTGCTTGCACTGCTCTTCTGTTTGCCTTGTGTTTTTCCAAAGGACCCTTGTATGGCATGTTTTGGTTTAGGTTCCCTTTACAGCTGATGGAGAGGTGTCAGCCTGAACTCTGAACTGTCATCTGTAAGAAAGATCTGGTGTGCCTCGACTGCATGGGAAATGGGCTTCTCACATGTGCACTCAAGTGAAACTCCTGAGAATAGCAGTGTGAAGGATCTTCCCTCCCTATGGCAGCAGTTTAAGGGAGTGGGAGTGGATCATTTTACCTTGTGTTCTTCTTGGTTTTGTAGAAAAGGACTCTCCTCAAACAATTGGAGTACCCACACTGTCCATAGTGGCCTCCACTGCAAGTTCTGTTGCCCTCATCCTGCTCTTGGTTGTGCTGTTTGTTTTGCTGCAGCCAAAGCTGAAGTCATTCCATCATAGCAGGTAAGTGTAGCTGGGGTTTAGAGGGGCTCAGAGGCATTCTCTTTTTTTGCATCAGAAACCCACTAAGGTACTTGGTTTAGTCCTTCATTTCGGAGCATCTTACCTCCTTGCTTCTCCACTCACATTTTAATCACCTCAGTGGCACCTCTGCCCCATGGTCCAGCAGCAGTCTGAACTGGTGGTCTGCGGTACCCAGGTGCAGTTTCCATTCTACCATGTCATCTGATGAGTGGGTTCCCCGCTCTTTTTCCTTGGCTTTGAATGTGAAAAGTTATGGTCCCTACTAACCTGGCTATAGATCAAACCCCTGCCTCTTCTAGTCTTGCATAGCTACCAAAGTGTGTGTGTGTCACATCTCCCCTAGTCTGTGAGACGCTATGGACAGGAATGCAGGCAGTACTGCTGATTAGATACATATGCAAATCTAACAGCCTTCCCTGCCGTTGGAGGAGAACCCTCCTGGCCTGCAGTGATGGATGAGAGGAGGGACCAGCCATAACACTGCTGCCAGCTGAGGTCAGCAAGGTCACTGTGGGCTCTCTCTTCCAAACCAGCTACTAATACTCCTTAAATAACAGCAAAGACATGGCTGTCCAGCAGTAGGGAGGTTGAAGAGGTGGGGCCCTGGAGTCTGCCCTTTGCTGAAGAAGCCCAAACCACTGGAAAAGAAAAATTCACTCCCAGGACTTGACTCATGAGCCCAGGTGATTCATCATTTAAGAGCTGTCTGCCCCACCAGAGGTTATCTTGCCAGCAGCAAAGGTGGCAGAACAGGCAGTGCTGGGTGTTGCAGAATATAGCAGCATAACAAGCTCAAATCAGCGGTGGTCAGAGATCTTTTCTATCTGCTGAGTGTGAAAGCAGGGAGCTCAGAGTCATGATCTTTGTCAGATTTAGCTATGGAGTCAGGTGATCTGGGAAGCACTGTAACCTTTGCAGGTCTTCCTGCTAAATCCATCGGGCATTGTGAGTTACAGCCCCTGCTCGTGTTTACGGCAATTCACAGTCAGGCTGCAAGGCTACACTTGCTTGACCTTCTTAAACCATCATTCATGTTTCTGTCTGTTCTCCCCTAAATAAGTTAACAGAGAGCATTGGATTTCTGCTGGGGGAGGTTACTGGAGATCTCTGTAACATGCGTATAAAAATATAAATGCTCAACTTGATTTTTTTATTTTTTTTTTCCCCCTTCCTCCTTGTTTCATTTGAGGCGAGACCAAGGTGTGTCTGGAGATCAGGTCTCTATCATGGTGGATGGTGTCCAGGTGGCCTTGCCATCCTATGAAGAAGCGGTGTATGGCAGCACAGGGAACTGCATTCCACCCTCAGACTCCCGAGTGCAGATCGTGCTCTCAGAGGGAGCTGGGCAGAACGGAGCCAGAGAGATGCAGCAGCAGGACCAAGGGACTCGTAATAGCTTTGAAAGAGAAGATGAAGCCCCCGGACATTCTGGACTGTGTGAAGCCAGTGGCTCTCGGCGCTCTGAAACTGTTCTTGTACATCAGGCTGCCACCTCTTCCTGGGTAGCTGGCATGGCTAGCAGTAGACCTGTACACAAAGAGGTCCAAGATTCAGAAAGCAGTGACATACAGAGCCTTTTATCACTCACTTCCTCTGAGGAATACACAGATGGTACGTGACTTGGGCAAGGAGCCCTGAATGATACCCTTGTAAGAGTAGGTTCTGCGGTTGACTACCTAGGATGAGAATAGCAAGGAATGCTCCTATGTATGTCAGGCACCAGAGGAGCTTTTGAAAAGAGGTGTCCCAGTCTCCCTGGCACGTTTTGCAACTGGTGACATCCTTTCACAACACGAGATGTCCAAGCAGTGTTTATTTCCACCTTCTGAAGTACGTGGCGCTCTCAGACTGAGAGCGTAGGGCAGTCTGGAATGACTGCTGGGTATCTGCTGCTCACTTTGTCTTTGCGAAAGGATTCGCAGAGAAGTGCCAGCCTCCAGCATTATAGTGTTAATGCACTGAAATAGCTGTGTTTGTGGAAAGCAAGTTGGTGGCAGTGGGAGGATATGCTTGGGATAGAAACCCTTCACGATGTTTGGGCTTCTTCACATTTAGACTGCTGGTAGGCAGCTTACTTGCCACAGTGTGTAGAGTGCCACAGCCTTGGCACCTGAGAAGACCTAAAAGGCATGTGCTTGAGCTTGCCGTGCAGGGCAGAGAAGCAGGTCTGTAAACAGCAGGTGCATCTTGTGTTCTTCACTTCCATCCTGCCCGCAGGGGAGTGGCTTTACAATGCCAGAGCTGATGTGAAGATGCAGTTAAGGTTGCTTCTGCAGAGAATGCTGTGTCTTAGGCAAGAGGCATAACTGGCTTCTGGATGGCTCAGGGTAGAACTTCTCCTTTCCATGTTGTCCAAGCCCTAGAGCTGTAGTAATGCCACACAGAACCCTTGCGGGAAAAACGGTTAAAGGGGATTTCTGCTAAAGGGTGGATGTGGCAGTGTGTCCCGGGATGGGCATTAAACCCCAAGTGCATGAACAGTAGAAATCCAAAGGTGAAACTTTAATGTCCACCGTGTGGAAGTTAGAAAATTTTTCCTCTGCACTGTGTCTTTTTTGTTTGTGCGAACCTGTCTTGCTTTCAACAGTAGTTGTTCTGGTGTGTGTTGAATTGCAGAAGTCTGACCTTTTTTTTTTTTTTTTTCTCTCCCCACCTTTCAGATATTCCCTTATTGAAGGAAGCATGAGGCCTGCTGTGTTTGCCTAGCCTTCTCCCTCTTGGATTTCTTCCTCCTCCTCTCCCCCTGCCTTTGGGACAGAAGCACTCTGTGCAGCCTTCCCCGTCCTCGCGAGCTGTGCCCTGGATACCTCCAAGCAGAGACGCCCTCAGCTGAAGATCCAAAGGATGATGCCAGGTTGCCTCCTGGGTGCACCAGTGGAGTTGGTGCAGCGCTGGCTTCCCCATTTCATCAGCATCAGGGGCTCAAGGAACAGAGTGGATTTGAGCTCTCCTCTCCTCTTCCCCAGCCAGATGTTTGGCAGCAGTCTCTGAAGTGCTGCTCTTTTCTTGTGCCTTTCTCCTCCTCACACCGGCTTGCTGCAGCTTATCAGCCTCTCTAGCCCTTCTGCTTCCCAGAGAGCAGGGGCTAAAACCGCTTGCTCACTGGGTGCAGACACAGTTTATATATACGTATATATGTTATATAGGCTCTTCTTCCAGCATCCTCTTTGTGATAGGGCAGGACAAAATGCCTCACTGGGACTGAAGCTGGGCTTGGGAGGGATCCCAGTTAAGGGGCAGCCTGTGATGTGTAGAAGCACCTCAAATGAGATGAGCTGTGTGACAACTTAGCTGTGCAATAACAGTTCATTGAGAATTGCTAGAGTGCTGGAGGCTGAGAAGTCCAATGTGTATGAATGCCCCCTGCCCCCTTCTCAAAAAACATCTCTGCAGGAGTCCATTCCTGAAAATCACTTTTGTCTTCTCCTTCCATCTCCACCTGTGCAGCCCACTTGATTATGCTGTGTTTCTAGAAGCTGGGACTCGGACTATACTACTAAACAATGCTTTCAGCTTTGGTCTAGTGCCAGAGCAGCTCCTGGTGTTGGGCTCTAGGAAGAGCCCTGGAGAATTGCCACTGGTTAGCAGGGTCTAGAAAGCATGGAGGATGTGACTTTAACCAATCTTGTATTAACTGTGAGTTAGCCCCATTCAGGACTGGAACCAAATTTGTGTCCCTGCTCTTCCGAATTAGTTGCATCCCTTAAAGCTTTTTCAATGAACATGGTTCTGCAGTAAAGCTTAGGTTCCTTTGGTCTGATCTTCAGGCAGAGGTAGCACTTCTGATATGTAATCTGGAAGTGGTTCAAGTGTTTGAAAATGTCAAGAGTAAAAATCCCCCTAGATAACAAATGCCCAGTGCCGTTGATGCAATCACAAATTACATTTCCGGCCACACTGGGTGCCTTGGTACTTGAATCCTGGGTAACTACCATCTCAGAGGTGTTGCATCTTCCTAGCTTCATACAGCTAGAGTCTGCTGTTTTCCTCTAATGGACTTCAGTGGGCACAACGAGAAGGTCACCTTCCTTGTGCCTGGGGGTAAGCAGCGTTTATAAAGTCTCCCAAAATCAACATAGTTGCCTGTTGCTCTGAGGGAAGGTTGGCTATATTGACAGCAGTGCCAGAGGACACCATAGCTTATTCCTGAACCTAAGTTTCAAAGATTGTTTCAAGTGTTCTGGTAACATGGAAAAGAAAATCCAAAAGTATGTATATCTCTGCCCCCCCTGTTATCTACAGCAGGTCAGAATATCCTGGTTGCTGTTAACAGTCTCTTGCAGGAAGCCACAATCATTTAGGGTAGGTGATCCAGTCACAAAATCATGGTGGTTGCAGGGCTCTTCACTGGAGAGGTCTGGACGCTGTTCCATGGGATTGGTTTCAGCAAGAACAGTAGGCTTCTTAGGTGCATGTACCTTGTCGTAGCTGTCTTGAAGTAACCAGGGAAGGATTTGCCCTGTGAGAAGCTGCTAAATTTTTGAGCTGAAGGAGCATAATGTTATGGCCTTACAGATCATGTGGTAATGTACAGAAAAATAGGGATGCTGTCTTTGCTACTTTGCTTTTAGTTTATGATCCTCACCCTCTTCATCCTTGTTGCTCCAGGAACATACCGTCACAGCACTTGGTAACAAGCAGCGCAACATCTTTATATGTAAAATCACTGTAGCTTAGCTCCAGTTCCTGGCAATGGGAATGGGCCATAGTATCCAGTCTGTACCCGCTGCTCCTGTTCCTGATGGACCCCAGGACACCTGGACAGCATGTGCCTCTGGATGGAAGAATCCTATTTTCCCTATCCTTGTTTTAGAGGGATGTTACTGATTTAAAAATACAGTGGTTTAAACTTCCTTCCCTGTTGCTCATATTACCTCGCATTAACACAAGGATTTGATAAATCTCGTTTAGGTGGCTTGGGTAATTTTTGTTCAGTTCGGATGGTGAAAATCCCGTGTCATTTTACAGTGGGGAGCCGTGGCTCAGCTTCAAGCACTGTAGAGGGCAAATGTTTACAGATCTGCTATTGGAATTTTAGAAAATAGACATGGAAATGTTGTTATTTAGTTTTTTTTTTTTACTCCTACCTTGGAAATGGTCTAAGCTTGAGCATGTTTTCTCATTCATTGGCTTATTAGGGCAGAGGGGAGGGATCATGTGAGTGTAGTGGTAAGGGAGTGTGGAGGGAGACTGTGTGACTTCTTTCCTGCTACCTAGCCAGCCTGGAGCAGGAGGAGTTGATCTTTATGCATTTTAGGTCCTGTCTACTCAAGCTGACCCTCAGCAGTCGAGGTGTAGGGATCAGGTACATGCTGCCTTCCTGCAAGGGATGTTGCTTTAACCCAGTGTTAGCACAGAGTTGGCAGGAGAGTCCCACAGTGAAACTGGAAGCTGACCCCTTGCCCTGGACAAGTAACTGCTCCACCAGTAGAAAGCACGTACCTTGTGGTCCTGCCTCCTCTCTCTGCTGTTGTAAAGCAAACAGCTGCCAGTTTGGGAGAGAAGTTTGGGTGGGGAAGAGGAGGAAGCAAACTGCACAGAAGGGTGCTTTAATTTTGTTTCATTTATAGGATCGTGGGAAATGGCTCTACTAAGGAGGGGGGAAATGCAGAGGTGGAGGGAAATACGCAAGTGTAGATCTTGTGATCAGGCATAAACAGGCAGCTTCTGTTGGCTTGCTGAGGGTAAACCAGCAGCTCCTAGGCCAGTCTCTGCTGTGCTAGCTGGTAACACTAGCTGATGCTCCCATGCTCCCAGCATTTGCAGAAGAGCCTGTTCCCTGAAGCAGCACTTGTGGGAACAGGCCCTAAGGACCTCTGCAAGCCCGAACATGGAAAACAGTCTGGGGGCATCACATTCTTCCTGCCCACATCCTCCTCTTTACAGTTTATTTTCCTATAAAATGAGGTAGAATGGCTGAGAAAACCCGAGAGATCTCTGCTTGACGATTTGTTTCAAGGGGGAGGAGCAAAGCCAGACTTGACTGATTATTGTTACTCATCCGTGTTTGTTTTAATTCTGCAGAGGCTGAAGAATTGGAAAGCATTTTAGGCAGAGAGCTAAGAAAAACTAAATGGCACAGTCTTGTCTTTACTTATGTGAGCAAGGGCTGAGGCTTAAATATTCATCAGTCATGAGCTCTGCTCTATCTCAGGGGCATCCTTTTACCTCTGAGCAAAGAGTGTGTCCTCTTTGGCTGTGGCCACAGGTAGATGCAGCCTGGATCTCAGCCTGGTGGATGGGGAGCATGGGGGCTCAGCCTTGCAAGGTATAACACATTATATCCTTTTTTTTTTTCCTCTTTTTTCCCCACCTTTTTTTTTTTCCCCCCATAGGGCCACAGACTCTTTACCTTTTTTCTTTTTTCCCCACCTATGTCTGGCAAAAGGATTCAAAAGGGAGGCATTTTTCATTTTTTCTTATTTAACACTCCCGACATCATAATTTCATGCTCTGTTGTACATGCTGAATCCTGTGATATTCAAGAACTTTAAAACTATTTAATTCCATTGGAAAAATAAAATAGCACTTATTTTAAAGGTTTCTTCTATACTGGGGGGTCTGATAAGTTGTTAAAAAAAGGGCATTTCAGAAATCCAGAATATTATGTGCAATAGAAAAACTTCTTTGCTCCCTTTCATTTGCATAGTTTAAAAAAATAAAATACTACCTACTACAGTATTTACAGGCCAAGTGTTGCAGAACTGGACCAGCCTGAGAGAACCAGAAAGTGAAGCTCACAGTAACCCACAGGGAAGCAGGGCAGTCTCCTGTCAATCTGCATCATGAAGCTCAGGTCAAGGGTTGAGCCAGTCTGGATTGTTTCAGAGCCTCCTGCCACCTTGACGAGGTCAGCGGTGTTGGTGGGAGAGATGGTTTTGTGCGTTATGATTTTAAATAGCTTGCATTTCTCCCATCATCAGCTGAAGAAGAGGTAAAAAAATGAAGTCGGGAGGAGAGACATGCTGCAGCATGTGAGCCTGCAGAGTTGCTGCTGAGTTAAAACTTCTTGAGTTTGGGAGGGAGAAAAGCTTAATGCATTTTCATCCTTTTTCTTAACCACCAGGGAACTGGCTGTATAGAAGAATGCTTACTCGGCAAGCATGCTGCTTGTTCACCCACCCCTTGGATGTGTCCCCTGAGCTTGCTCCTTCGCCTTTCAGCTCTGGTGTAGTCAATTGTTTAATGCATCTGAAGCCTTTATTTGACCTTTCAGCACATGGAGAAGTCAGGTGTGTTAGGCAGAAATTTGTACCATGTGTTTTGGGAGGAAACATCCTCAGATGCTCCCAGAGGTGCTTGACTTGGGTCCATACTGAGGAGTGAGGCTAAGAGAGCAGCAGGCTCAGCCACTGGAAGTAGCATGGAATGAGCAAGTCATTTGCAGCACAGGAAAGGGAACAGAAGGAGCAGGGTAAGGAATAGCTTTGACTGTAAACAGAGGTTTGCTGCAGGCTGCTGAGCTAATGCTTTCATGATGGGGCTGTAAGGAAGCTTGTGCTTTCTTTAGATCATTTAGCAGAAACCAGCAGGCTTGCTAGATACAGAAAATACTAATGTACAACTGGTTGGACATACTGAGATTTCCTTGCTGACCGTTTTAGAACATATTTGTAAAACCTGGGTTTACTGTTCTGCTAGCAGTTGTTTAAAAAAATAATAATCTGCCTTATTACTCTGTCCAGACAACTAATTAAATCAATTTAACTTTCTGGTTTCTGCATATAAATGCAATAAATCCTGTCCATTTTGCACATCCTGCCTTACCACATCCTCACCCTTCAGTCCTTACCAGGGAACTTCAGATTGAACTTGCTCTTTGTGAAAACCGTGGCTTGTGGAAGAACTTCCTTTGAAAACATTTATTCTCTGATAGGCTTTGAAATTGCAAAGAAATTTCCTAGAGCAGGCTTCATTTTAAAGCATATTTTTATACAGGAAATAAGCTTTTTTTTTCCCCCCAGTCCTTCATCCCCTCCTCCTGCCCTTCCACACCAGGACAGAGCACACCACTTCCCACACTTCTCTTCTGGGCCCTGTGCTCAGCACTGCTTCTGAACTCAACCCTCTGCAGATGATGTACAGATATAGGTACCCACCAGAATGGGTTCTACTGATGCTCAGCATATGCTTTGTATAAGATGTGTGTTTGCCCTCGAGTGAGCCAGGACAGGCAACTCAGTTGTGCTGGAAAATGTTTTAGTTCCAATTCTCCGATTTGCTTCCTTCCAAAAGAAAACAAAGTGAAGCTGTCTGTGAAGCAGATGTCCTCTGATGTGGCGGGTAGACTGCTGGTAGTAGCCGACGCAAACGCAAGGGGAGCTTGATTGCCTTTGTGCATTAATCTTTTCTTCTTTCCCATATGTGTTTTTCTTTTTATCTGAATTGCACCACTATGGAATTATTTGCAGAATGGTACTCCATATATATGTGGGATTTAAAAACAAAACCATAATTGATGCTGTGCAGGATGTCATTCAATTGGGTTTATTTTGCTTTATTTTATATATATTTTCTGGTATCCTGTACATTGCAGTGGGTGTGAAGATAGTATTTTAATATTTGTACAAAGTTTAATTTAATTGTTCTATGTATATAACTGCATTTCTAAATTAAAAAAAAAAAAAATTCTTTTGAAGTGAAGCTATAATCTCGTGGTTGTTTTTCTTTTCAACTGTTTGGGCCTTGCGGACTGGAAATCTAGCCGATCATTAGTGAACACCTTGCAGTAGTGCAGTGCCTTCCCTGTGAAGATCAGGGTGAAGCTAAAGCTGTGGATGCCTAAATGGCTTGGACAAGGAGGTACAGAGTTGGTGCAGCTTTAGAAGGAAGATCTGTTTCCAAAAACACCCCCCACTGTCAGAAGGAATGGCCACTCTTGGTGTGCCTGCAAGTAAATGAGTGAGAAGTCTCCTGATCTAATGTGCAGATCTGTCACATGAGGTGGGACAAGGTATTTGCCTTTGTTTTCTATAGCACCATGTGCACACATAGCAATTTACTAATGTGATGTGGAAAGACCCCCACAGGTGCCCTGTTCCTTCCTCTGCTCCCCCAAATAAGGCTCAGTCTGTCCCATTCAAGTTACTTGGGAGTGAGCAGCAATGATCAGTCAGTGATGGAGAGGATGGATGTGAGCTGGGAGGACGACATGGCAGTTGCTTGCCTCTCGCACAGCAGCGGTAGGAAACGTGTGCCTGCTGGGTCTGTGCGTGAGAAAAAGCCAAGGCAGTAAAGCAAGAGGGCCTGGATGTGCCAGGAGACATGGGCTGGGCGAAAGCTGTGGGGGGTGCCTCAAAGAGGGAGTAAGGTTGGGTCTGGACTTGATCTAAGGAGAGAAGATGCATTTTTGGGAGTCTTTGAAGCGACAGTTGCATGGGTTTCTTAGAGCTCCCTGCTTGCCTGGCTTGGAACCTCCATTAATGACTACAGCACCAATTAGCTGATAGCTGCTGTGGTGTCCCCATCCGTTGGTGGGGCCCTTGGGAACAGTAAGTTAGGGAAGACTGGCCAAGCTGTTAATGATGGGAAAGGTGAGAGGGAGAAAGGTTTAAAGAGATCATGTATGGCATGAGAGGACTTAAAGGAAGAAGGGATGAATCTTAAATGCCTGTACTGGTTTGAGTGAGAACAGAACTAATTCTGTTCAGTGATTTTACTTTTCAGCTCAGTTCTTCTAACTCACTGCGCTGTCTGAAGTCAGCAGCCTGTTTTCACAGGCAGTGTCTGTCTGCTGCTGGCAGTGATAACATGCCATGGTTAGAGTTAGAACCAAGGGTTGGTGTCCAGACCAAGGCCACTGCTGGGTCTTGTGCACCACACTGGGGGTGCAGAAAGTAAAAAGTCGCACCTGCAGGGAGGAGTCGCCAGGACAGGTGACCCAAACAAACCAATGAGGTATTCCATCCTATATATGTCATAATCAGTATAAAGCTGAGGGATCATGAGGGTTTTGGCCTGCTTTGACAGCTTGGCTTGGCTTGGGTCCTCTTCTGGTTTCCTTCTCAGCTGGCATCTGAGGAGGACTCTGTCCGTTCAGCCTTCAATCCTGATCTGTGTGTTCCTGAACCCGGTACCAGAATCCAGCTCCTGAACACAGCTTCTGTCTGCCCCTGGGCCCCAGTCTGGGACATTGCCCGTGCCTGCTCCACAGCATCAGTGGTGACGGTGATGTAATTGCCAGCAGGGGTGGTTGGGTTTGGAACTGTTCTTGTATATATTTGTATATATTCCATTTTAATTATTATTATTTTAATTTTCATTAAAGCTGCTCTAGTTTCCCTTACTAATTGATAAACATCTCTCCCTTGTACCCTTTATCTTCCCCTTTAGGGAGGGAGGGAGGTTAACAGAGAGTGTCTGTTATAGGCCTATGGGGCTGCCCTGATCCTAACCCATGACAATGCTTAATTAAATCTTGGAGACTAGATAAGGAGAACAGTATATATAGGAAGAGAGGGAAGATATCTCTCATTGGCAAAATACTAATTTAAAACGAGTAGCAGGACAGCGTAGGACACATTGGAGAGATTTTCCAGATAGGTGGGTGTAGACAGTGCAGGTCTGAGTGCAGAGGGGAGGCTGGGGGAAAGCTCTGCTCTTCCCTCTTCTGGGTAGCTGTGCTTTGAGGACCTAAGGTAACACTGCCCTTTGAGGCAAGTGTATTAGTGAGCGTTCCTTTCTTTTAAGGATATTTACTGGTAGTATAATAGGAAAGGGAAAGAGAAGGGAGATCCTTTTGGCCAGCTTGTTCAAAGTGAAGTCTTTTAAAGATGTCAGAAGGTTTTTGTATGCGCACACGTGATTCTTATCCTCTGGGGAGGAACAGGCGGGTTAAAGAGAAAGGTGGGGGTGACATCTACCTTTTTCCTATTTCCATTTATTGCTTAAAGTATTCCCACACAGAAAGCTGATCTTATTGTGGTTTTGCCACTGTGAAACTGGAGCTCTGTGGCCTGTGGCTGCCCTCCTGTAGCAGACAGTTGGCACATGGAGTTGGTGGCCTCCAGGAAGTGCTTTTAAATTATTCCTGTTTTCCACTGGGCTCTGGTCTCCTTGCCACAGCAGTTCTGGCAGCCAGGAATGTGCCCTTCTCATTCTGCAGGTCTATCTATTAGAGCCACTGGAAATAATTTGTCACCTCTGGTTTGTGCCTGCAATGAGAAATGGTCGTGGGAGCCAAGCCAAAGAGAAGACAGCCTGAGGTGGGTGGTCTGGGAAATCCTCCTTTAACGGTTGGGCCTTGGGCTGAAGAGCAGAAAGGCCAGGGCACGTAGGAACACCTCTGCTTCCAGAAAAACAGCCTCACCACAAAGACATTGACCTTGCCACAAAGCTGCTTTGAGAAACTTGCTCAGGAAAGGGGACAGAAGGGCTGCTGCCTTTGCCAGGCGTCCTGTCAGCCAGCACGCTATCCTGCCCAGCTCCCAGACAGGATATTCTGTACGTGTGGGGTTTCCAGGAACACAGAGCCATGGGCACACCAGCCCAGTTACAGCCAAGCACTTCAACTCTGTACCAGGCCCAAGCGTGTCCAGCACCGTTCCTCACCAGCCCTGGCTGCTGCATGCCGCAGCGCCCTGGGAAGCCTTGCAGAGGGATTGTGCTATCACATTGTCCCTTGGTGGAATGGAGTTTTGCCCCTACCAGAAACCTCCCCTGCATCAACGGCTCCCCCAGCCTCTGACTTGTTTTGAAGGGTGTCACGAAATGCAGATTCCCCCTCCTGAAAGCAGAATGCCAGCCGGCTATGTGCCAACAATCCTTGTGCTTCGCAAACAATTTGCACGCTCCTCCTCACCAACCAGGGCCATGCAGAGGGTCCCTCACAAGTGCTGGTGAAGAGAGCAAGGTCTGGCTGGGACACTCTACCAGCCCCCGTCTCTCACTGGCTGTGGTACTTGGCAAAATGGCAACGGTCTTTTTTGGCACCAATCTGGCATTCTGGGGTGCAGGGGAGGGGATGGACAAATGCACAAAATGGACTTTGTGATTCTATCTGTTCCTTTTTGCAGAAAGATGATGTTTACCAGCAAATTCCTCCCCTTAACCTTCTGTGAGACATGGGCTGTGACACAGCAGAGCTAAGGAAATCTGAGGGTACCCTGTCATTAGGGGTTTATCTTTTGGCAACTGTCATCTGGCCTGCGCTGAGATCATGGTGGGTCTGTGAGACACAGCTCAGGCTTTTTGTGTTACATCTATGAAAAAAACCCAGATTTTGGGGCAGAGGGCACAGACTGGTGCTAACACACTGGTGTTCAGTGCACAAACACCCTTGTCTCCTTGTCTGCATCTCCAGGCGTGCTGCTCCAATCTCCTTGTAGCTATTTTAGGGGATGGTGTTTGAGATCACGCCATGTTCAGCAGCTCTGCCTGGCAAGCGGGGTTTGTCTTCTAGGCCTGTGGATCCCAGGTGAGGCCAAGGGACCCACTTTGTGGGGCAGATATGCTCTCCTCATCTCCATGTGCTAAACCACAGCACCCAGCAGCCCCAGTCAGGCTCTGCTGGGTGCAGGGGTGATGCTCTCAGGGAAGGAGGAGGGAGCCATAGTGGGCTGAAGCATGCTCTGGATATCTGAGAGCAGCAAGGAGGCCTCAGCAGCAGGTAGGTGTCCCTCCCTGTGCCACTGCTGTCCGACAATGTGTGCATGTAGGTAGACTTGTGCCTGCCCCTGTGCCAGGAGCTGCCACCTCCCTGCAGGTCAGCAGCAGCTGAGGGCTGGAGAGCTGGCAGTGGTGGTGCATGTCCTTCCTTACAGGTCAATGGCAGCTGGAGATGCTGTTCAATGGGCTGGGCAGAGCTGCTGGTTGCAGCTGGCACACAGCTGGATTTGCTTCTGCACTGGCTGTGCCCATCTGGCAGGCTCTCCCTTACCAAAGGGCTAATGTGTTATCCAGATGTAGAAACTATATAATGTATATCCCTAACCCCAAGTCTAAAGTCTCCTCACGTTGAGGAGACCAAAGGCAAGGTTTGGGAGTGGCAGAGTTTTCCTGGGGAGGAAAATTCAGGCAGCAAATCCCTCTTGGACACGCCTGATGGAAGGCAGAAGCAGAAGCCTGGCACCCAAGGGGCAACAGAGCTGGGTTTCCCACCTCATGCTCCTGTTCCTGGGTGCTGTAGGGCAGTGTGGGGTTCCCCATGGGTGGGACAGGACAGCAGTCTTGCACAACTTTCTTGCATCTCCATGAGCCACCTGTGCAGGATGGCAGAAATGTCCCTGTAAGGGCTGTTTCCAAGAGATTTATGATCCTGGGTTCAGCCCTGCAGGCAAAGTTGTTACCATCCTACAGGCTGTGTCTTCCTTCATAAACATAAACTGGGTCCAAATAATTGCTTCCTCCAGGAAGCTTTAAAATAGTTGTTTTGTTACTGAAACTGTTCAGTATTTCTCTTATGCTTCTCTAGCGCTTTTTCAACAGCGTTACAAATAACTGGCAATTTATCTCCATGGCATGTCAGTGGGTGGGAAGGCCCATGTACTGCCTGCTTACGTTGGGGGCTGGAAACAAAAGCACAGAAAACTGAAGTAACCTTCTCCAAGTCATAGCAGAGGCTGTGCTGCAGGTGGGGAAGGAAACAAATGCACTTAATGACACGTTCAGCCTCTGTTCTTCCAGACCTCTGCTTTAACTGTGAGCTCCTCTTTCTCCTGTATGGAGTGATCCAGCTGTCAACCCAAGGGGTGGCCCCTTTATGCCAGCACAGGCTGTGCCCAAAAGGAACCAGTGAAATGGTAATTCAGAGATATTAATTCTCCTCATCATGGAAGTATAAGGCCAAGGGCAATGCCTGCAACTGTCTTCTTACTCTGCCTTGTAGCTAATGAGTTTGAGGTGAACTAGTCAGGGCCGTGCCCTAGGGAATCAAATGGAGGCCCTGCTGTTCCCAGTCTAAGACAGGTCAGCGGGAACTCTGGGAAAGTCATGCAGGAGGGTCAGCTTTCTTCCTTGTTGCATTCTGGCTGCAAAATTAGGAATTTTGGAACTAGGTGGTAAAACAGGAAGTGAATGGAGCATTGGAGGGTTCTGGATGCAGGGACACATGGTGCTGGGATACGTCCAAAGTGCAGGAATTAGCTTTTCTCACTTACTAGTGTAATAGGGAATGAAGTGTGTTGCTGTCCCGGTTGGTTTATCAGTTGTTGGTCTGCTCTTGATCCCAGTAAGTTAAGAACCAAGGATTAATACCTTTTATTCCTCTTGCAATTGGCAGAGACAATTATGAGAGATCCAGGGAAATTAAATGTTTATTTCTTCTCCTGTTCTGCATTTGTATGAAGCCATCTACAGCATTTTATACTGGGGATTTTTCTGTTGGTTTTTGAGGATGCAAATCACCGTCACAACTTGACCTTTCCCACAGGAACACAAACCCAGCAATGTCTTATCACTGACCCCTAAGCCATGGTGGCAAGGAAGGGATGGATGTACATGAGCTGAAGGGAAAGCAGCCTTTCCAGTCTCCTTCCAGTGCTGGGGGTGACATGCTGCAACCCAACCGTGATCTTTTAGGGTGTGGGGTTGATGCTGCTCTGCCACCCAGCTCACCTTAGTCTAATGTCATGAGTATCTCTTTCATCTGATCTAAAACCTGTCGAGGACAGTCTTCAGTTTTACCAGCGCTGTCCCCTCCCTGGGTCAGCTCTTGCCAAAGCCACCCCAGCGGTCCCACACCCCCACCTAGCGCCCGCCTGCCCCGGCTCAGGGAGGTCCCCTTCAGTGCACAGAGGAGGTGGCAGCATCTTAGTGGGACCACGTCAAAAGTGGCCACTGATGCTGCCACCAAAGATCCACAGAACTCAGTGGATGGCACTCGCAGGCTGGATACGGGTTCTCAAGGATGGGTGTCTCTTCCCACATGCTTTCCCAATTTCATGTATGTCCTCTGGCAACTAGAACATTGATTAGGAATTTAAAAAGAAGATGCATTCCACTAAGCAAAGAAATTATTTTGGGAGGGAATAAAGAGAAGGTTATTTGTATTTAAGGTGAAAATAATAGCTGTCTTGCAAAAAAAAAAAAGATCACAACAAAACTACTTTAGCAACAAGAGTGCTGGTACAGGGATAAACAGGTCTAAACTAGCCATGCTGGACATCAGGTTAGAAACTAGGATCACCACCATGCATTGGATACTAAAGGAGCCTTGTGGCAGGGTTAGGGGAAGCTGGGAAGGTGACTGGTTTTAATATGTAGTGTCATCACTTTATGAAATGTCAAACGCTTGCCCGAGAACGGGGCCTTGCAAGTGTTGTTCCTAAGGTGGACTTTCCTCTTATTAAAATACACCTCCGTTAGCACTCCCAGATGGCTTCAGTGGGGCCAGCAATAGTGAGTGACTTGACAAGGAGAGGGTAAACATGACTGTCAGGACACCTAAGCCAGAACAGACCTTCAAGATGACAAAATTCGAACTAGCGGCAGCTTTGGTCTCAAACAGCATGTGTTCTGCTGTGAATGGAACGGCAGCAGGGACTCCTGACATCCTGACCTCCTGCGGCATCTGCAGAGGATCACAGACCCTTCCTAAACCTACTCACCTCACTTGGGCCAGAAACTCCTTGGCTTGATGGTGGGATGTGGGGTTTTTTTGTTGTTGTTTTGTCAAGCAAAACCCTGCTGATTTCTTCAGTGCGAGGCCACTGAATTTGTTTGTGGGACCTAAAGGCCATTGGGAAAACAAATCTCTGTGCTGCTCAGGGTGATCCTCCGCTTCCAGAAACTGGCAGAGCCAGCTGCTTTCTTTGCCAGAGCAACATGCAGCCATGTTCTTATATCAGAGGAAACAAATTGTCCAGACATGATGCTCTTCTGGGCAGTTGTTGCAGTTTCCTCTGAAATTTTCAAACCCACAAAATATGATTTTTATTTTTTTTTTAAATGTCCAAAGCCCAAAATATTTGTTCTTAGTTCAGCAGGTTCCATAACAAAAAAAAACAACCAACCGACCAACCAAAAAAACACACACCCCCAAAAAAAAAGGGAAAAAAAAGAAAGTTATTTAAAACTTTTATGTGTCTCCTTTTTAATCTGGTGAGGCAGTGGGGGGATATTGATGCTTGAGGGGGATTCCCTCCCCACACTCCCGATTCTTAAAGAAAGCTTGCCTTGTTTTAAATGTTTTCCTTCTGCCTGTCTCCATAGAAAATATTACGGCTATGAGGTCTGGTATTCATTATAAGCTCCCAACAGAGTAAAATCAATGAAACTTTAAATAAAGCAGCTGTGAGCCAGTATGTCATTTAGCTGTTGAAGTTAAAAGCATGTATAACAAAAATGGAGCATAACCATTTGGCAAGGGTCTTTATTCCCCTCTTTCAGAAGCGTGCATGATAGTTGTCTCGTGGCTGATGCTTCATGGTCACACAAGGCAGATCTTGCCTGAATTTTCATCTGTGCACCTACCTATCTGCTACAGCATGAACCCTGGACCATGAAGCACTTGGCCGTTGCATAGCCATGGCTACTTTGCAATCAGAGAGCCTGCTGCTTTAACCACAAAGCCAACCCTTTTTTCCTTGAATGTGGAAATAATTAGGTAAAATAGAAAAGCTGAAAATTTGCCTATTGTTTAAATAGGGAGTGAAATGAAAAAAAAAGTCTTTTTACTAATTTTCTTTTTTTTTCCCCTCCTTTTTTTTTTTTTTTTTTTTTTTTCCCCCTTTTTTTGGAAAAACCCAAACCAAAAATATGACTAAACAAACCCCCCGCCCGGGTGTTGGCAACACTCCAACCTCTCTCGTGTCC
>JAAGNO010013608.1:0-21264 GCA_033439905.1 Ceryle rudis | reverse complement strand
AAAGAAAAGAAAAGAAAAGAAAAGAAAAGAAAAGAAAAGAAAAGAAAAGAAAAGAAAAGAAAAGAGAAAAGAGAAAAAAGAAAAGAAAGGAACACACAAACGGTAGCAATATCAGATTTATCCCAGCTGACCTTGGCATTAGTTACAGAGCCAAAGTCAACAACAAGTTTAGGAAAACCATATATGGTGTATTATATATGAAGTGCACTTCCTACATAATATCACAACTGTCTCACTGTAATGTTGCTACTAGAAACTCCAGAAACAGGGGTAATGGAAATGGGAATGCAGAGCAGCTTTTGTCACATAATCTTCCCCAAAGATAGAAAAAAATCTTGGAAGGAGAAATTTTCATTGCTGTTGATACAGAGCAATTGAATCCTGCAGTAGTAGCTATATCTTACTTGTTCTGTGTAATGAATAGATACTTCTACATAATCATTTAATCTCGGTTTTCAAGAAAAAGATCACCAGTGTGGGTGTTTTAAAGAAATACAGAATAATAAAGCTTATAAAGCAATTGGGATAGTTATGCTACGCAAGTTCTTTGAAAAGACTTCCACTGTCTAAAAATATCCCCAAACATAGTAAAAATATCCCACAGGGAAAGGAAAGTTTAACCCCTTGCTCATACGCAGTAGGTACAGAATTCATGATGTCCTCCCTTGTAGGATAGTCAGCAGGAGAGGCAAAACAAAATGCATTCACTGGATGCCAGGATTTTTTTCTCCCTGCATTTTTCATGGTCAGGGCTGGAAAAGTCATTGTATCAGAGCGCAGAGCAAAAATTCTGGAAACCTCAGACTTCAAGATCATTCCAGAAAATATTAAATTCCTAGATTAATTTCCCTCAGATTATAGCTCCCTTGGATCCTGCTGTCCTTGGCATCTTCTCTTCCTGCCTTCTTGTGCTTTGATATATACCTTACAAGAGGCATTATGAAAAGCAGGAGAAACAGTACGTGCTTCATGATATGGGCTACTACAGTCGAGCTCAGTACCAGCGGGTGATACTTGCCTTGTCAGTAGAAGACATTGAAAAGGTTCATTAGCACAATCAGTACTTTCCATCAGCATCAGTTCTTTCTCAGTTGCATTGCTGTCAATGAATGATTACTTTTGAAATCCTCTTCTCTCTGAATGTTTATAGTCTTGTTAGGTATGGTTGGAAGTTTAGTTTTTCAGGGCATTGTCAATTAAAACGCGTGGCTGTTCTTCAAAGTAATACACTACACAGATAGCCAGAGCCCCTCTGGGGACTGTTTCTCACAGTGGACTATTCCTGTCTAGCAACGATGGAACAGAGATGTATTGTAAGGTAGTTTGTATCCAAGAGCTATTTAAATGAACAGTGCAGTAAATGTAGGCTAATCATTACGGCAATAAAATTCACAAGGGTCGGATTCTGAGCAGGTAAACTTTTCTACTTTCACAAAGGAAGAGAAGAATCTACTGGAAGGGGAGATGTGCACACAATTTCTAGAGACATTTTTCCCTCCATGCTCTCTGTGAAATGACGGATATATCAAATTCAGCAAGCTTTCTAAATGACCAATAATATTTTTCCCTGGTTTTGGAATGTGGTTAGAGGACAGTCAGTCATGACAATTGCTTTGTAAGATGATGTCTATAAAGTCCTGGACAAATTTAATGACAAAGACTGCCTAAGCAATTCACTTCCTAGTTCAAAGCCCATGTGTTTCTCTAAAGAAAGTTCTTTGTGCCACTTGTTAGGATCAAATTTGTATCTGAACTCATAAGCCAGGAGTAGTTAATAGGATGCAAGATTAGAAAAAACAAACAAACAACAAAAAACTCCCCCAATTCAGATGTGCCAAGGAATACGCAGGACAGTCAGAAATATTTTTTTCCCTAAATCAAAATAAGTCAAAGGGCTACTTCTGATTGAAGGAACAGCTTTCCACCAAGCAGCAAGCCAAGGACAGCCAAAGTAATTGAAAACTATGGAGTAAGGCTTTCAGAGACAATTTCTTTTTCTATTTAATTTTTTTTTCTTATTAAATCTCTGTATAACTTCAATTTCATCAAAGATTGTGTGTATTTGATCATGTCCTGGTATTTTGCATTTATCTATGGTATTTAAATCACTGCATTGCTTTCAGACAGTTTTCATTTTCTTACAACATAATTAAAAAAAACAACTGAATATTTAAATTATCAAAACTTAAATTGTTGTTGGGTTTGTTGCTATTATTATTATGGTAGAACTGCTAACATAATCTTTATACTTCGCATAATTCCTTTCAGGACCTACATTTTGCATTCAAGTGGCTACGTAGAGCCGTAAGAGCTAAACCACGTAGAAGACATCGACAATACGCAGCAATAGTATTAGAAACAAATCTGCATGATATTTTAATATCGCACTTCCCTGTTCATGTGCTGTTTCATTTCACTTTGAAGAAAAAAGTTATTGGGCATCTTACTCCATACATAAAGGTGATTACAAGTCTTGGAATGGGAATAAACACACCAATGCACCAACAAATACACTTGGTAGAAGCTGACAGCAGACTCTGACTCGCTCCACAATATATATCTAGTGTTTCATCCTCAAGGTTCATGACAAAATAAATTAAAAAAAATAAATCTATATTTAAAGAAAAAAATATTTTTAGAATGATAAAGTAAAATAAAGACTGTTTGATGAGTTGAGATTTTGAAAGCTGGCTATTTTGATGACATAAAATGCTTTTTACTTGCTTCCTTTTTGGCTTTCCAGTATTACCAGAAATTCATATAACTGCACTTCAGTCACTCGTGCAACTAGTTCCTGCATCCTCTGCTAAATGCTTTGCTGGCCTGTTTTTAAGACTGTTGACAAGCTACTTAGACACTGGAGACAGAAAATAAGAGAAGAAAGTGGTAGGCTGATAAAATTACACAAGAGAGATTATAAATAATGTCCATAGGTAGAAAATAAATCCTCAGAACCCAAAGGGTAAAGGAGAAACTAAGACTGACCTCCTACTGTTGAATTAGCTGTAAATTGTCTGAGTCATCTTGATTCTCAGCTATGAGAAATCTCACACTTCAATGAAGAATAAATTGTATAAAGAGCTCTGCAGAATACAGAACCAAGGCAGAGATAAATGTCAGCCAGGATCTCCTGAGAAGCATGAACAAAAGCCATTGCTCTATTGCTACAAAACATATCCCCAACATAAACTGAGAAAGGACAAAGCCTGCCAGTGTAGTTAAGCACGGTTCAGAGCTCTGTGCTAAGAAGTCAGAAATCCTTTGCCCACTAAGGTAAATTTGTCACAAAATTTAGAGAGGTAGTTGATGAACATAACTCTGAAGTATCTGATGTACACAGAAGTCAATATTCCCACAGGTACAAATATTAAAGGATCTGCCCACTGCCAGAGATAGTAATATTCTAATTCCTGCATTCAAAAAAAAGGTAAGTTCAGTAATTTCTAAAAGTTAATACCAGGTGAAAGAATTACCAGTGAGTATATTTATATGCACTAGTGGAAAAAAAGAAAATGAGAAAAAAGAGATAACATAGATTGTTCAAATAGTACCACTTAATACTTCTAGTAGGAGAACACCTAACCCTAAAATTATGCAAAAGGATGCATGATTAGCAAAATCTTGTGATACTAAGTAGTTACAAGATTAGTACAGTTAGATTTAGGGTAGTTAAGCCTGAGTCCAGCAGGCATTTTTGGCAGCTCACTGCCACGTCTAAAGTTCCTCCACTAAAGGATAGCTAGGGTTATGTCACAGCCGTCACCTAGAAAGCTGTTTTCAGCATACATGTTAAAAAAAATTACTTCACTATCAACAAATGAGTTAAAACAACTCAGAAAAAGCAGAAATAAATCAGATTGTGCATAAGAACAGACAAGGCAGGGAAAACTTAGGTCAAAGGAAAAATGAACAATACTCTTGAACAATGGCCTTTGGAATCTAAATTTATGGTCTGTCAGAATAGCTGCATGAGTTGGTACTGCTGCAGAAACTAACTTCTGATACTGCATGGCTTTGAGGAGACTAATCGTAAAATCTGATGGCTATATTAACTTCCCTTGCTGCATATCAGCTCTGTTCCGTTGCTCCCTATCTTTAAAATTAAAATAATTATACTCTCAAATGTAAGGTCGTTTAATATTGATGAACAAAAACGTTATTATTATTATATATAGTATTACTATCCAGATTAAACCACCGATATCTGCATTAAGTCCAGCTCAGAGGTACTTCACTCTCTTGGACTCTGGCACTTCAGTACACCATGTCCACTTGAAATTGCAGGCAATGAGACCCCCCTTCATTCCCTCTCATGAAAGAACCGGGGAAAAAAAAGTACAGTATGGGGACAGAAATTTTGTTCACAGCTACAGTAAGTGATTGCCAACTAGCAGATAAACGTAAATATGTTGGTAAAATATAAATCAGCATTTTCTTAAATAACACACCCAAGAACTTAGCAATCTATCACCAGTATTTTCTTACCTCAACTAATATGAAGCATGGCAACATCATGTAGCTTCTCTGGGACTGACACCTGCTGTTTGAAATCACGTTCACCTGTAAAGGAAACAAAGTATAGCGTTTCCCTCTGGAAGAAGCTGCCATTGTTTAGAATAATACACTCACAGTAAACTGTAAGGGGCTGGCTGGGAACACAGATTTCTACCAAAATAAGGAACAGTGAGAATTGCAACAGGGAAGAGGACAGTTCATATGCACTCCTTTATTCTGCTATCAGAGAGCTTCAAGTTAATTTTGGGCTTTGCTGAAGGGGCATTAGTTGAAGGCTTAAAAGTTTTCAAAGCTAAAATTTTAATCTACCAGGCTCCTATGGAAGCATGAGAACACAGGACTAGGAGGAACTACCAAGCTCTGAAGTCATGTCTTGCAATCACAGAACAGTAGATTGCTGGCTCTGAAGGATACACACAATATTTTTTCTCAATACCGCAGCTACTAAAACTTTCCTAGTCCCTTGCAAGAAAATTAAGATCTGTTGTTAAAAACAAAACAAACCAACAGAGCAATAAGTGCCTGGAAGAAAAACCTGCACTACTAATCTTTGCCATAGGAAATGAAGAACAGAAAACAACACACTGTGGATGTAATAACGATCCTAGGAATCAGCCCATGACTGGAATCGTAAATTTACTAAAACCTCCAGAGGCATTCGCATCTTCCAGAATAATTCTAAATCCTGGAGAGTCCCTCTAGATTGCTTTCTTCCTTCAAACAAACAAACAACAACAACAAAACCCCAACCAAACAAAAACAAATAAACAAAAAAATCAAAGAAACAACAATAATCCAACAAAACACAAAACTCTGTTATTTTGATTATTTAATTTTTAAACCCTAGTTTTAAAAGCTTCCCTCTACTCCCTTCCTAAAAGATAATGAAATAGACTTTTAGCCCTCTTCTGTTTTTCTCAGCTGTGCCCCTTCCTGGTTTTCAGGTCTGTCTCACCATTCATTCCTTTTTTTACGTTTTCTTCTGATCTCACTGTATTCCCTTTCCAGTTTCTCCTTTTCACATACTTCCTTTTCCTTATTCAGCTTCTCTCGTGTGCGCATCTTCCACCATCTTGCATCTCCTTCTCTCTCTCTTTCATGGCCTCCCAAATCCAACTGTGATTCCCTTTCCTCCTCTGATGCTTTAGTAAGCTGCAGATGACTTCTCTTTCTCCTTGCCATTCCCTGCCTGTGCATATTTCATACAGGGCTTGTGGCTGAACAGTCCTGGAAGCAGCACACGAAGAGATGACAAAGCAGATGCTTCCGAGCAATGTCGGAAAAACTAACTCTGCTATGTGTGTGTGCAGCCTGGCTCCCAGCAATGCACTGACCAGCTTTGATGCTGTCCTCCCCTTGTGAAGGTGGCTGAGGGAGTCTGACACTCTGCCTCTCTCCTCTTCTGAGTCAGGCATGAAATGTGGAAACGGAGATGTTGCTCTGTCCTGTGAGACTTGTGTCTCACAGGACAGCTGGGGTCTCCCTGGGAGCCACAAGCTTTTCAGATGGGACCCTGGCATCCTGAGCATTGTTAGCCCAGTCTTTAAGGGTCCTATCAAGCACAGCAGTGTTTATCTGCATTCAGCTTGTGATTATCCAAAGCAATCTTTGGATTTCCAAAGAAAATGCTTCATAAGCAAGCACTATGGAATATGTTCTTGAAACCTCTCTCCGACTGTTGAACTTATTTCTCAGGCAAATAGAAAATGGCTCTGCTGTTGATCAGATACTTGTATGCACCCAGGGCCAAACTGCTGTTCGTATTCCATTTAAATCCTCACTCAGGCAAGAGTCCCAGAGACTCCTTAACACTCTGTTATACAGTTACATAATATAGCCATTCATATTGCATATGGAGATGTGCATGCACAGCTACCGTACGTTGGGACTATAGGCTCAGCTCGTTAAAGCAACATAGCAGTTAAAGCAACATAAACCAACGTAGCAGTTATTTATTGAGTGCTAACAGCACACTGAAGAAATGAGAACAAGCTCTGAGCATTAAGGGACCAATCCACAGCTGCTTTTCAGCTATTACCTCAAGAACAAAATAGGCCTAAGATTAATCTTCTCCAGCATAGCTTCAAAGATGAGACAGGTTCTTGTTCATGTTGCGTTAAGTACTACAGATGGGTGTCTGCCAATGCCTAAAGCTCTCAGTGCACCAAAATGAGGATGAACTGTAGAGCTTGGGGTGTGTCCCAGAATTTCCTTTTCCATAACGTGAAGACAAACACTGGTTAGATCCTGGAACAACCTTTACACAGGATAAACACAGATCATATGTGAAATTGCTTTTCCAGAGGCTGCTGCTATGAGTTTGGAGGAAGATGAGTGAGCCTGCATGTGCCATCAAGAAGCCATCTGTGAGGGCATGGCTGAAATGCTACAGGCATACCTATAAATAGCACTTGGTGAAGAACTAGTTCTGGTTTAGTAATATGAAGTCTTTTTATGTAACTAGTTACTAGGCAGCCTATGAAATAGTTTCTCTGGCAGTACCCCACTGCATGCATTAGGCAGTCTGCTGTTCTGGAGGTCTGCCTAACAGCTGCCTACAGGATCACTCTCCAGACAAGCCTACCCCTGCCACATGTCATCACCAATGTGCCCCACTGCTAGACTAGGGAGCAATATTCACATCTGTTCTCTCTGAGGTTTTGGAAGAAAGATTGCAGGCACACACCTCCAGGAGGAGCTCTGGACAACAGCATTTGCCAGCAGCAGTAACCCCCTGAAGCCCTGACGGAGGGTTGGTTATGAGCCACAGGTGAATTTCACACTTGGCAGCTGTAGGCTGAACATTCTCAATTTATACAGGTGTCAGAAACATGCTCCTAGTGCCTCTGATCCCATTTGAATCAAAATCCATTCAATTTATAAGAAGCCTCAACACCTCTCCTCAACATGAGAATTGCATTCATGTTTCTAGGTTGTTGGGTTTTTTTAACTTTTAGCTTCTGTGTAAAGGGTGTGGGAGTTCGGCAGCAAGACCATGGCCAAAACAGTGGAATGTTTTCCCAGAAAGCAGTCACTGCCCTCTATTTTGCCTGCAAATCAATTCTCTAGGTGACTTTTAGGTGTGCCTACTGGTTCATGTACTTCAGGTTCATAGGGAGACCTCTTTTGATATGACATCAGCAATGAGCTCCGGGAAACTTTACACAACTTTTAATGTAAAGAAGTAAGATGCCTAGAGCTTAAGCACTTCCAACATTATTAAGAAGAGGAAGTACTTGGCCTCACAGCTTGATGTGAATTCAAGTGATTTACTTAATACCACATTTGTGCCAGAGCCACAAAATAAACTCAAATATCCTTAGTTCTGAAAGTCCCCTATCTTCTCATTATCTTACTATTTGTATTATCCACAGTTGTAACTTTTATGACTCTCTTCTGGCATGTCCCTTTTTTTGTGAAAGCCAATGTGAAGGCAATTTGAGATCCTGGTGTTGCCCATCTTCCACAGCTTGTTAGGCAAGTGCCAAGCAGATCTAAGATATCATTGTATCATTACAAGGTGTTTGTTCCATCACAGGTTTCCCTGTAATTTAGGATTCAGCTAGAAGTACAAATGGCATACTCAATTTCATTTGTCTCTTACCATTTATGGGTGAAGTTCACCTACACCAAGGAAAAAGTACTTATCAATAATTCAGGAGATGTAAAGATACGCTCTGAACTAAAAAAAAATATTCTACTAAAATGCAAATAAAGCTCACTAGAACTATCTGTAGTACTTAAACTCCCCAGTGTGGTTAAAATGTAGTGACTTGCCAGAAGGTAAAGAGAATGTGTCTGGGGAATGTTGAATTTGTCAAGAAAACAAGAAAATAAGGTCACTGTGCTATGAAGAAAACAAATCATCATGATAGGAAACCACTTTTATGTGCCAAATCTATATATTCTTCATCAAGGTAATAGAGAATGGAGAAGATTATGACATTTTCATGAAGAAAACCAGAAAGAAAAACAATAAAGATACCTTCCTCTGAGATACTGGCATCTAGATAATTTCTGTCATTTATCTATTTATCATCAGTATCTATTCACAAGGAGGGCCAACATGCTCCATGAATGTAAAGCATGAGAGCTTAGAGTCTGTGGGCTAAAGGGTATTTATATACAGCTTGATCAATTTTCCAAGATGAATCAGCTGGAGAGCCCCTGGAAGGTCCAGCTTCTTTGCCCGGGTGATTTGCAACACATTGAAATACACAAATTGGTCTGGGCATGGCAGGACCTGCCTGGGGAAGCCTTCAGGACAGTCCAAAATTCCCACCAGATAGCTCCCGTACCTATTAGTCAAACAATTAGCTGTGAAGGTACCTAAGAATTTAATCAACCACTTTGTCTGAAGTTAGTCCATTGTTTCAAATTGTCCACTATTTCGTCTCTGCAGATGGCCAGACAGAGAGCTCCTGCATCACCCAGCAGATTTGCCTTGATAAGCACAAAGGCACAGCCCCGATATCCAGCTACACAAGAACTATAGTTACAGTGCAAACTCGAGGAGTTGCATACTTACAAACTTAAATTTCATAGCTCTTGTCATTGTTGAATTTCATTTGGGTTAAAACCCCACTTTTTAAAGTTAATTTCTACAGTAGCTGAATCTCTACTCATGGAAAATACTGATAGTGAAGATTTCCCTTTTTATTATTACCTGTGTTCAGCTGCTTCTCTGTTGCATGCATATGCACAGACAGATGCTTTTTCAAACGTGACTCAGGCTTTCACAGATAATGAACTCTCCATTCTTATATCATAAAGAATTCTTACGTGATGTAAAGCTGACAAAAATCAACTGTTGCTGATTTTTTAGCTTCTCTAAGGCAGAGAATAGTCATCAGAGAAAAATACTGTAATAACCTGAACCATATTCATGGTGGAAATACTGAAATGTATATTTCAGAATAATATTTAGGAGAACATAGTTCATTGGGTTTTCCACATTTTCACTATTCTTCCTTTTCCAAGAGGATTGATCTTACATTTTAAGTTTTGATGCTGCAGTAATTAAGTCTCTTTTCCCTAACACTGATATGAATATCGAACTTGGGGTGCGAGGAGTGAGGACAGACAAATCAATGGGAATCTAACTCTAACTCTTAAGAACAACAAATGAGTGTTCTGAATAACTGACAGAATGGAGATGAGCCTGGGATCTAATGTAAGCTGAATATTAAACCAAACTACAGAATATAAAAGAGCTCATCTTCAGATAGGAGTGATAAAACAGAGAATTTTTTACACTAATGTCTACAGTTTTTTCATGTAAAACGCTAGGGAGTTTGCTCTTGGCCAAATATGTGACATTTTTCCAAATTGCTTTTCTCCTATAAAAATACTGTAAAATGAAAAAATAAGAATGATGATCCTTTCAGGCTTCCAATCTGCCAGAGTAAGAAAAGAAATACAAGAAAGTCAATTCTCCCCAGCAGAAGAGAGAACATATCTCTTACGTGCATACCAGGAAAAAGGAACCGCAGTAACACAGCTCGTACTTACGGTAAATATGCTGGGGGAGAAATTACTATTTACGATAACTTGGACACAGATCATACAGATCAAAGTCAAAATTTTCATGTATATTCAAAAGCAAAGTGTGAAGCCAAATCTAAACCGTGCAAGAATAGTTTGCTATCAGCTGAGACACGAGAGAACAATTGCACATCACCCTGATGAGAGCAGGAAAAGGCACCCTTGGCTGCTTTTGTTACCTGAAAACTCATGAGTGGCACTAACTGGTGAACCTTGGCAATGAACTCAGATGCTTTTTCCCTTTGAAGTTCAGGGTAGCTATTCACTTTGCTACCTCTCCAAATAACCTTCTATCTCACATGTGTATTAATGCACAGCCAACAAGGTCCCCGTAGCATCCGTTGGGCCATCAGCAACTGCCAATGGACAGCAAGATCTAGTTGAAGAGTAAATGAAATGTGGAGGAGAATAAGCAGATTGGAGGCAGCCCAACATATTCCAACATAGGATTTTCCCCAGTGATTTCACATACATTGTACAAATGCCTCTTGTTTCTTCATTTTTTGCTGGCGTTCTAATTGGTGCACATTTGTCATGAAATCAAGAGCAAAATTGTGTTCTCCTATCTTGAAATTAAATGAGTTTGTAAAAAACTGTAGAATGGTTGAAACAGTATTGAGAGACAATCTTATTACCATGTAAGATGAAAGCTTGGAACCAGGAAAACTATATCACTCTCTTTCTTAGATTACTCATTATCTGAAGATTAACATAGGAGGACCTGGAAGCCTGTCAAACACCAAATCAAAAGCTCCCACAGGAGTTCAAATAGCAAAAAGTGTTATCAGCAAAAAGAGGATTCACTGGATTATGTCTATAGTGACAGGATTAAGTTTTGCCCAACAAGCTGCATTATCATAAATAACAAGGTCATTTTTATGTTAAGAAGATGAGGAAAGAATGCACTTGTTTTGCAAGCAGACAAATTAATACAGGATTAACCAATAAAAGAATTTCATAAAATTACTTCATTTGTGAAATCAAGGCAAATCTTAATCCTATAGCATTGTACTTAAAGCACCCCACTGGAGTGAAGGAGCTAAATCCTGTTGCTGACATGAAATCCTATCCAGCATGGATAAGACAATGACCCCCTACCGTAAAACCAGGAAACTCTCGCCACTCAGAAGGCACCAGAAAGACACCTTCCCATAGTCAGGCAGCTGACTGTGGGAGTCTCTCTGGAAATGCCCACTAAAATAGTTAGTATAGTGTAACTGTCTGGAATAATTCATCCTACAGAACTTGGAATCGCTTATTGTCTTCATTTTCCTCTGCTTTAGAACCAAAATATTCAAATATGTGGAATGTTTTAAACAGCTAGTCTTAGTCTGCAGCTTGCTCTGTGGTCTGGAATGGCTTCACCAGGCAAAGCAAAACCAGCTGCAGCTCTTTCTGCATTATCAAAGACCAGTGAGGTATGAGTGACACAGGCTGTGCAATGTGATAGAAATACTGGATCTGTTTTAAACCCCGTGTAACTAAGTCTTGAGCCCTGAAAGTTCTGAACAAATAATTCACAAGTAAACCACAAATATGTGAATTTGAACTTTTTTTAGTTGCACACAAATGACCCTGGCTGGAACTGCTGCTGCTGAAAGTCCCTCACAGTCAAGGCTGGTAGTGTTGTGGAGGTGGTGGGTGAGTCAAGCTTGCCTGACGAATCCGTGATTGTCCTTACATACCATAAGCACTTTTTGTCCCACAATTCATTGTCTCACTAGTGCTCAGTTGAGTGTTTAGGGTCCCTGAAGTACTTCATAGCTGGCCATACTTTCTCTATTCACTTTCCAGTTTGCCATATAAGATCTGTAGGGTCATTTGTACCCTACGTGTTTCAACTCTGGGACCGATCAGTCACAGTCATTATCAACGACGGATGTGGAATCAGTCCACCGTTAAGTGTGGACATTGACTTATCCATCTGGAATCAGATGTGAAACAGCTGCTGATAAAACTTATCCAGATGATAAATGTACTCTGTGTGGCTCATTAACAGCATTATTAAAACAAAACAATAGTGAGGTAATATTGTAATTTTCTTGAATTTATTCAGTATTGACATTTGTTTCCTGATTTTTTATTTCTCATTATTGCCAAATATACAAATGTTGAGCTGTGCTGATTAGTTTTGAGGAGATGCGAATATCACGCGTGATTAGTTTCTGTTACAAGGATCAGTTCTACCCTGTATTAACTAAAAGTAAGCTCAACACACCAGCCTGCAAAATTTTCTATTTCTAAATATTTTTTTGCCAGAAAAAAATCAACTGCTCTAATGTTCACCAACAGTGTATGCAAAGAAGCGGCAGAAGTCACAACAGTCACATCCATATCTGAACTAATTTGTATTTCACAATAGCTGCATCACTAGCTGTCCTGCACCGCTGATCGCAGAATTCCTGATGGCTGAACACACTGCAATGGATTTCCTCCCAGCCTTTAGCTGTTGCTTTTCTTTAAACTGTATCTTAAAATATGTTAAGTACTCTCCTCTTCTAATGTCTACCTGAGGCAATTCTGTATTGCCAAAAGGTTGTGATGCATCTACGGATGGGGGAAGGTTCTTTATCAAAATCAAAGAGGTGCATCATGTCACCAATGGTAAAATTCACTGACAGCTCTCAGCTTCTGCATAAGACCTAATTTGTGCATAATATGTGTAAAAAGCCACAAGTAAACTTCAAAGAACTTAAGCTTGATAAAAATCTTTAAACTTCATTAAAATAGTAATGTCTTAAAATTTCACTGCATAGTCGTTAAGTTCCCAGTTAGCTGATGTAGAATTATTTTGTTCTTCTTAATGTCTGTTGACTAAAAAAAAAAAAAATAATTAAAACCTCACAGTAAATACCTTACAGGGAAAAAAAAAAAAGAAGAAGAAAGAAAAGAAAGAAAAACTGAGGGTTGTTTTTTGTGGTTTGTTTTTTTCTTCACAGGGGAAATTTAAGCACAAACCAGCAAGTGAAGGTGTATGAGTTGGCTGGCTGTGTTCTGGGCCTGCCTGAATACCAAAACACCACCCACACTGGCCACCTAAGTACATATGCTGAATCCGACAGACTCCTCAAATAGATTTACAGGTTTCAAAATAAAAGTGAAATAGGACCTCTATATTCTGTTGGCATTTTTTAGGGATGAATTAGGTACTTCTTATTCAGGCAACTGGGATACCTCACAAAGGGTGGGTGTGAACTGCAGGACTTGCTGTCTACTAAATAACAATATGTTCAAGGAGTATATAGCCATACTCTAACTTAAGGCCAAGTAAACAGAAAATATAACCTCAGCATGTGTATGTGAGGCTCATCACAAACAGTTTGTGCTGTGAATCTATCCATGAAAGATTCATTTTCTAAATATGTCATTGCAACCAGTGATTCAGAAGTAGAACTTCCATCTGGCAACAGATGGTCAAGATGCATCTTATTTGTAGGAGTCTTCTAAAAACTAGTCCTCTCTGTAATCTGCATAATCAGATAAGCGGCTTCTTTCTAGTATTACTGACACAACAAAATCACACCAGCACCTTATCTCACAAGAACAATCAACCCTGTATACACCTCTGTCCCTGCTTAAGTATTAAGCATTTTTTGATGTATCAGAGCCACTTCTGCGTTTCACTCCTCATTTTGTAGTTGCTAATGTGCGTGGTACACATGTTAACACCTGTGTAGTTTCCTTAACACACTAGTTGGTGCTCTGGTTCTGTGTAGCATTCAATCATATGTTGTGATGAGTTTACCAGTAGTTCTTATTGACTGAGGGGTGCTTGCAGCTTCTTGGTAGTGTTTGCCAAGGGTTTGCAAAGTCATCCCCTCAGAGCAAACCTACTGCATTGTTTCACATGTTTTTAATCACACTCATGCGCAAGGTGGCGTTGTCTGTGGGAGTAACAGATGGCTGCTAACAAAGTTGGTTTAGCCTGTTTCTTCCCTCACCATTGCTGATACGTGTTCCCATTGCTGGTTTTCTTCTCTAAAGTTTTTGAGGAGAATATTCCAAAGCTCAGCACACCCTAACCAACCTTTGGATATTTACTTTCTGTGAAAATCCTACAGATTCTGTTTCACAATAACTGGAAAAAAAAGAAAAAAGTTACTTCTACCAAAGGAGTTCCTTAAGAGTTGTTCACTCAGCTCTAAGAAAAAGGGCTCAGGCGCTTTAGTGGAGAGTTATGAGTCATCAAATAAGAAAATTCAGCTCTCCCATTTTTATGTGACATGGTAAACAAGAAAAGCATGGCAGAGTTAATTCAGTGCTTACTTTGGTCACAGAATCTGAAGCGACTGTTGCCATGGGTACAGAGAATCAAGTTTCTAAAGGGGATTTAAGGACGTGACAGAGGATAGATGAAAAGACAGCATGGAAGATTCAAGAATTGTAGATCCCTGAAGAAAATGAGGGTCTGAAACACAGAGGCCCAGAAAAGAAAAGCAGCCATTCATGCCATGAAGACAAGGTAAAAGAGCCAACTGAAAGACCAAGGTGGAGAAATGAAGAGAAGAAACTGGCAGACACATCAAAGGGGAAAGAAGAGCAGCTAGCTCTGTAAGAAGAGAGGTAGGGGCAATGAAAATAAACAGAGATTGGATGATGAGGACAATGAACTGTGTTACACAGAAGATCATGACAGTTCAGAAAAGGACAAAAATAATGGATAAAGAAATAACAGATGAAGGAAAAGGAATGAAGCACATTTGCAACATGAAAATCAGATATGTATGGATGATTGGGGATTTTCACTAAAGAGTCAATGAGCAAGTCAGAGCTGATGTGGAGGAAAGAAAGATAAGTGGTGTGTCAGGAGCAAGAATACACATTGTCCTGAACTACAAAAAGTCATTATGGGAGAAAAGAAGAATCCACTAATCCTTCATGCTGAAAAATTGTCACTGCAAAACTACATCAAGAACAGGATCAAAGAGCTGCCAGCTGGAAAAGACTGGCTTACCTGGTCTTTAATGGAATTCTTCCAGCCCCAAGAGAAGGTAAATACAAAGAAATACAGGATTAAATAAACTGATAAATTGGGAGATGACTCAATGACTAATCTTAGAAGGAAGGTTTTGGATTGCTTGGCCAGGACTTTTTTTTCTGAAGGGTGTTTTTAAGGAAGGAACAGTAAAGAGAAACAAAATATAAAGTTATAAGAAAACATAAGGTAAGTCAGTGACATAGATGCAGGAATCTGGCTTTAAAAACAAAAAGTAGTTAAAAAGACAGTAAGCAACACCTGAAATGTGTGTGCATAAAGGAAAAGAACCTCCAGAAGGAAATCACCTTGAAATAGTAGTTGTGATGCGCATCAAAAATTGCTTGCTAGACAGGAAAGGGATATAAACCTAAATATAGTGAGATGTCATTTCACAGTAAAGATGTGACAGACTCTGAAGAAATACTGTGGATGAAACCGAGTCCAGGTGGGTCAAAATGGGTGTGTAAAAGCAGTCCTACTGAGTAGTGTCAAAAGTGTGTGATCGCCACAACTGCCTTGCTGGATCTTTGTTGTGAGACCAGGTGCACAAAACGCCCATGTAAATGTTCTTACCTCAAGGCACTTACTAGAAAATACAGAGTTACCAGCTCTTCAATGAGCGCTTGGATCCAGCATAGCTTTCAGCTTGAGAAGCACAGTCTGGCCTTTCTTTATCTCGCTACTATAGAGTTAAGAAATTAATCATGAAGAAAACAACTGTATTGTTTTGGGAAGGTTTGGGGAATTTTAATATTCTTGTGGAAGCCAGAGCTGTGAAAGGGCTCCCAAAAGAGTTTAGACATATTCGCTGAGGCTATGATAAGTTTTTAAACGTGATGATCCAGAACAACTTTCAGATTATAAATCACTCAATTCAGGATGACATTTCAGGGGAAATATCATTAAGACATAATCTCTATTTCTTCTACTTTTTCCCTAAGCATTCTTTAATGGTTACAAGTCAGAAACAGGAGATGATGGCCCTCTGTTCTAACTCAATAGTGCCTGTGCTTTGAGTTTGAGATTGAAACGTGCCTTTGTAATGGTACAAGAGGGAATAAGAACTTTTACAGCTCTGTTACTGATTGCCTGATTTCTTTACCCTGTGGAGCATGGACAGGGACACAGTGATGCATTAGCCTTCATTCCATAACCCTTTTGCAGACAAAGAGTCAGAGTGCTTAATTTGATACTGGTGAAAAAACCCTTCAACTCCATACTCTTACAGAAGAGAAGACTTGATAATTAGAAAGCTCTCTGGAAGTTACAGTCTCACCCATGGCTACTTCCAGGAGTTTACTTCAGGAAGTGACAGTGCAATCTGAAGGGGCATCCTGGAATATACATGTAATTCATAGGGGATTAAAAACAAAGTTCACGTGATCTGGAAAAAAGTAATGCTAATCTATTCTTTAGACTGGATGTATTTCTTTTTCCATAAAAGACATGCTGAGAAAAGCATCTTTCTAACAATTATCAATTAACTCTTTATTTCACCAACAGTGTGCTACTTTGTTTATGGGAAGATTGATGCATATTTTTAACTGCCGTACAATTTACCGCATGAAACAATCTTTTCCTACAGGAAACATACTGTACATATGAAGAGTAAGACTCTCGTGCTATCAAAAATAGTTTATTTTGCCTACCATTACTGCCAAATAATCTAAGACAAAGCAACAGTTAAAGCATTGCTACTAGAACATCTTCATGTTTTTAAAACACCTTCCTTTTTTTAAGAACTGTTTTTCCTTCACAGTTGGACTCTCAGGCACATAGGTCAAACATGTTTAACTGCTTCAGACCTGTTAGAAAGTATCTTGCAAACATCTTCCATACTGTGCAAGTTTCTTTGTGATAATGAATGTTAGTGCTCTGCTGAATTCTGAAAAAGTTGCATAATTAGTAATATTCATTAAAGTTTCAATAATACTCCAAATGTATTAGCTGCTGTCCAGGCAGACAGGGAAAGATAGTCACTGATGCAAGCAGCTTGTAATTTAAAATCAGTACCAAAGAATAAGGGAAAAACAAAGTAGGCTCAGATTATCAAATGTTCACACTTACAAGGAAAAATATTTAGCTGAAGTATTTTTAAGTATTTAGGTTAGCTAACAAAGACTACTGGGACAGTGGCAGTACTTGAAAATGTGCAATGACCTATATTCATCTGAATGAAACACTGAAAGCTTTAGTATACTCTGGAAGAAAAACTGTGTGGGCAAAGAGGGATGCAACCTAAAATGACTTCTGTGCAATTAAGCACACGGTTCATAATTTAGCACACACTCTATTGAAAACTGACCTTTTAAAGTTTTTGGCTATGGATATAGCTGTGATCCATCTTCAGTTAAGCTACAGCTATGATTTGTATTTCTACTAGGCTTCTGGCTAACTTCCCTGAAAGAAATGCTGAAGTGGTAAACACCACATAGTAAAGAAGGGTGCAAATGCATCCCGCTGTCTCAGACAGTCACAAATTTTTTACAGGTATTTCTTTTAAGTAACGTTAACATAGTGTCTGCTCCTGAGGCCCAGATGCTGTTGCAATGAAAACAGTACAAGAGATCGATGGAAAGGCAGATTAACATCTTGCTGAAGAGCTGAAGAGAATGTATTGTGAATAGACTTTTTTCAAGGTAGGCAGAAGTAGTAATAATAGAACAAGTGATGACTACCTGATACTGAAATCTAACACTGGCATTTGAAGGATAACTTGAATTGCGATAGTTGAAAGATTCTGTAAGAGAGCTTAATGGTTCTTGGTAAGCATTTAGTTTTGTTATTCACTATTCTTTCCTAGCTCAAAAAAAAAAACCAAAACCAAAAAACCAAACAAAACAAACCAACCAAACAAACAAAAAAGAAAAAAGAAAAAAAAAAAAAAAAAGAGAGAAAGAAAGGACTAACCATCCTTCCACTTCTGGTCTTCACGTGCAGAAAACCAGACTTCAATATCCTGTTATTTCCTGAACAGTTTTTGTGCCTTTACTTTGGGGATACCGCTTTGTATGCTTCAGTGCATAGTGCCAAATACTTGGCAATACAATTTGAGATATAATTTATAACTTTAAAAAAACGGCTTTTGAAGCTGTTCACACTAGTGTCATCTAGACTTACTAGTCTGTGCAGTGCTAGCTTAAATTGTCCTGAAAACTGCTTGTTATTTTCATATATAATGAATTTTCAAGTGTGTTTGCAAGGTAACAGAAGGAAGAATTGACTCTTGCTAGACTTTCTTGCTCTACCTGTATTATCTGCCTTTGTCAGTTCACAGAAGGTAGATATTCTCATCCTCTTGGACTTCTACCTGTGACATTTATTCAATCAAGCTCTTGGCTTTTACAGAGCTCTAATTTAGTGTTGTCAAAATGGACTAAAGTATATCAGATTCTTTTGCTCTTCACCATTGCAAAGCTTCAAAGTTTCCTGCTATCTCCCCAAAAGCACTGAGTCACATTCTGAGTCTCAGCTTTCATCCTCGAACTGTTAAAACACATTGGTCAAAACTGTGAAAATCTGCTCTGAGTCTGGGGATAAAGACAGGGACACAATGGACTTTTCTGCTATCTACAGATTTTCTCTGAAGCGACTAGAACTCCTCTCTAGTCAAGTTGAAGGCTATGAATGATCTACCACAGGAACATTCATCCATCACCAGTCTCACTACCTCCTGCTCCAAGTTCAGTAGGAGGACTGCCAGCTCCAGGATAAATCTAGGGCAACGTGAGCCTGCGTAGGCTCTCTGCTTCCCTTCTACAATGCCTGTCTTACTCAATTCACACTGAAGGGAAGAATGAGGCAGAATGAACTGATGTCATAGGTTCTGAAAAAAATAAATACATGTCCCACTAATCTCCCGAGAGGCCTTTGGACTCTGGTGATGAAATCAATACAGAAGACAAAAAAACCACAGATGAGAACTATGCAGGTAGAAGCCATATTAATTTGTACGGGATATTTTTGAGATTTGAAACAATGTCAGTCAGGCCACTGTCTCTCTTCAAATGTCTTTAAAAAGCATTCCAAAAAGTATAACACAAAATCATTATATTTGCTGTCATATAATTTAAAAATCCACAGACATCTTGTCAGTGATGTCAGGCTTAAAATATTAATACTACGGAGTAACTAGATAAATGGATAGCAAATAAAAATTACTACACAATTGTATCTTTGAAATCCAGTAAATCTGGGATGTTTTTTTATAAACAGTGTAGGTACACATTTAAGAAAAAATGTAAAGTGGTGAGGAGATGTAATAGAATTGATTTGCCTGCAGAACCCTGACACAAAGCCTGTCTTCTCTTCAATGTGTGAGCACCCTTAACCTCGTCTGTACTGAAAAGTTTCCTGCATCTCATTCTTACTGGACAATAGGACCATTAGGCTAGACAGAGATCTGGTCTGCTTGAACACAGCACTCACTGCCATGCAACAACTCATAGGACTAAAAAACATAGAGGCAACGACATTAAAATCTATTTTTGTGGTAATAAGTACTGTTGACAGCACCGGTCCTCCAGGTTGAGTATGTCTATGGGTGACCCTACACTGGCTGCTGCACTACCTCCCCACCAGTCAGCCCCTACCAAGAAGGCTCATCATTTTTATTTATATAATTACTTTCTTCAAATTATCCAAAAGTACATTTATATATTTGATGATTTCCAATAATAAATTTTTTTAAGTATTTCTAATGTACACAAAAGAATCCACAGAGTAGACAGGCAGTAGAAATCCAGTAGGAAGCAGGTTATAAGTCCTATTGGACTCATTTGTGCTTTATTTTTTTATGAATGGTGTACAAAAACATCCAGAAAAAGAAGTACCACCAATGACACATGTTAGGAAATGTCTCTACTAGAAGAAAATGTTACCTTGTCACTACTAGAAAACAAAGTACATTGTCAAGGTTGTTTTCTTCCCCACATGTTATACCATAGTATTGTGGAAATATTTTTTGGGAATAATACAATTTCTGTAAAATTTTACAGTGATACTTTTTAAGCAGGCATTACTGCAAGGATCAAAACTTGTTTTAGTACCCCCTGTACCTGTATTTCACACACACTTGGCACCCCTCAGCTTCATTTCATTTCAGGAAACTAAGGATAAGGGATGTGGCTCAAGACAGAATTCACAATCTCAAGATCTTTCTGCTATAGCTACATAACTGTACCTTTGAAGGAGAAGCTAGCACCTGTGCCTTTTGTACTTTCATCCGTTACAGTTATCTATACCTGCATCTCTCAATGCTCCCAGGTACCTTTTGTTCCCTTCTGTACTTAGACCATGACAAAGATACCTCTGTTTCTCAGGTGTCTCAAGCTGTGGGTAAACAATATGTTATGTTCTTCCATCACGTGGGCCAAAGGCCACATGCTAATTTTCCATCAAGAGTACAGCCATCGCGGTGATGTGTCACAGCTAACAGGTTGCTCAGAGACCCATCTCAAACCGAGCTATGTGTCTTTTCCTACTTTGGTGCCATCCTACAGGAAGAACATCCCAAGCATGATTATGGTGGCTGAATCTGGTACAAAATCAGTGCAGCTGTTTGAGTGGTGTAGGAGGATAAACGTGGGTAAACAGTAGGCAGATAGGCATTTTTTGTGACGAGAACGGTACCGTATGTGTATGCAGCTTTGAGAAAAATTTAAGTGATATGTGATACATGTAGTTAGTAGAATTCCCTCCTTCTAAGACCTCTTGGAAAGCAGTTGTTTTAACTTTCATCCAAGAAACAAATAAAATCCTCACCTGCTGTTGTAATCTGGGAAGTGTTTGATTCTGTTCACTCTAGACTATGGCAATGGTACATCTGGCATTGGATGTAGAACTCATTCCTAATGCAAGAATTATGCTCTGTCTTGACCAGAAAGAATATGTCCGTTTGCCTGATTTTTGGTCACTTTATTAATCATTATCTCAGTTTGAAAAAAATAGTTCAGTAACCAGTTTAAGCTCTTCATCTTGAAACTACCTTATTAGGTCCCGTCCTGGGTGTCTAGCTGTGAATGAGGACTACACAAGCTAGAAGGGCCTTACAGCCACCTAGTGCTATAGCAACACAAACCAGGGACCTCAGCAGAAACACACTGGTCACTGGTGCGTTTAAAGGAAATACTCTTCCTTTTCTATTTCCAGAGAAAAAGTTTTTGTGCAAGGGGATTTTTGGTGACTGGAGAATGAAATAAGCTTTATAATATTTTTTTTTTAATAAA
>JAAGNO010013606.1:31233-63858 GCA_033439905.1 Ceryle rudis | reverse complement strand
TTAAGACCAGGCTGGATGGGGCTCTGAGCAACCTGCTCTAGTGGGAGGTGTCCCCGCCATTGGCAGGGGGGTTGGAACTCAATGATCTTTAAGGTCCCTTCCAACCCTGACAATTCTGTGATTCTATGACATGGGGACAGATCTATGGTACAATTTGCATAACTTGAGCATTCCCCAGGGGAAATACAACAGTATGTTTGACCATGTATCAATGCAAGTAAACAAAGATTAATTGAAGTGCTCATAAAGGGAAAAAAACAACAACAAATGTTGAACGTGAAAATACCGACAGTTTTCTTTCACCCCGAAAGAATGCACGATAGATACACGTGAAGTCACCTAAAGCAAACACCACCTAAAGCATGGCAACATACTCTTTTGTAGCAAGTACTTCCATAAAAGCTGCTTGCATAAAAGGATGGCATTTAACATCTCTGTACTCATCATCTGTTACGTCATCAGAAGTGCCATTTTCCCTCATTGCTACAGGTAAAGAAATGTCCCGGTGAAGCTAAAAGGAGACCAACCAGTGACAATGTGAGAAGCCTGATCCTGTAAACACGTGCAGCTGCACTTAGCTGCTGTAACTTGGAATAGTTCCATTTCAGTCCAATAGTCCAACTTTTTTTTTTTTTTTTGAGTAGGGTTGAGTGCAAACATTTGACTGAAGAACTGGCAAACTAACATCTTAAATTCTTTCCACAGAAAAGCTATCCAAGAAGGAGCACTTGAAATGCCTGTTACTGCAATCCCCTGGACATCAAATGAGTATCTCGGAGGATGATCAGACAATCCTTTCCCAGGAATATTTACAAATAAAAACCAGATAATTCCTTGGGGCTCTGACTACTACCTGATTTGTCTTAGTTCTGAGGACTGGATTTCTCTCCCTTGTGGTTTCTTAAGGTAGTGCCAACTGTGGCAAGATGTAGGAAGCTTAGCAGAATGGATGTAAACACCAGCATTTGTGTCCGAGTGTGTCTGGCCCCCGTGCGCCGGCTCACGGCGGCAGATGATGCAGAGCGTCTCCCATCTGCAGCAGCGCCAGCTGAAGAGGTTACTGCACTAACCTGAGGGTCACTGCCCGTCTCTCTCTCCTAAGACAGGTCGCTCTCCTAAGACCGGCCCACCCAGCTGCCGTGAACATCACTCAGGGTTGTTTACAGTCAAAGTAAGCAATCAGAGGACTACTTCGGGTTGCGGATGGTTTGACCGTTGTAAGGGTTGGTTTTTTTCCAGTTGTTTCAGCTCATTTTGACAGACAGAGGTTAGGCATTACTAACAATGACCAGATCTCATGGGACGTAGCTCCCAGCAAAGCAGCAGCAATAAAAGCATGGGGGCAAGAACCTCTTCAACCAGAACAACTCAAGCAACTCCACCTCATCTGGTGACCTAGTGAAGTCACCAGGTGTTTCAGCAGTGACTAAGCAGCCCAACACTGGCCACTCTAAACACTTCCCTGTGGATACCTCTCATTCCTTGCTGTCCACAGCCACTACCCTTTTCATAACAAATTTCAAATATATCTCCTAATCTCTTCTATTCCTTTATTAGAGATCTGTTATTTACAAAATAGCAAAAACCTTTATCATGATAACACGATGGGAGGCACAGCAATCAAACTATTCATTACAGCGATGAAAGAATTTAAAACAAGTAGAATATATCATCCTTGTGTGCAAGTCAGGAAAAAATGGTCAGTATTTCAAAACATTTTTCTTGATTTAAACTTCACCTGATTTGTCAGTCTTCACAAAACTCACTGTGTTATTAAAATCAGTACATAATTCTAGGGAGGAGGATAAACTGTATTCTGTATACAATCAAATTCTTGTTGTATGTGTCAAAAAGGAGCAGCCCTTCGGAATGGCATTGCATCTGACACCTTTATAATAATAAAAACCCCAAGTTGTTTTATGAGATTGGAGGACTGACAACTGGCCAGGTCAAGAAATAAATTTAGACTTAGATAGAGAGGCTTTCCTTTTGTAGTCTTTAGGATTGCAAGGCTGGAGAAGACTAATCATTTTACAATATTCAGAGCTTATATTTATTGCTTGTTCTTTGAACCTTATGCATCCTTGACATGTTCTTTTTCTGTTCCTAACTCTTTCTTACACGCTGCTTTCTAATGGCCACATCTTCAGCTTTAATGGGCAAGTGACTTGCAAATAGTCAAGGGGGTTTGCAAGTAATTACAAATCAGGTCATTCCCACCCCACTGTATCCCCAACTCAAAGACCCAGCATCTTTTCTCTCAGAGCTGCAAGAGGCCATGAGACTAAGTTGTTATACCTGAGTTGTTCTCACAGTTGACCAACTTTAACTCACCTTATCTGGCTTTATCTGTTCCCTGAGCTATTTGGGTTGTCACTCAGGGCTCTTATTCCCTCAAAACAGTCTGGTTATTATTCTGGCAACTTCTGCCTTTCAAGATTTCTACAGCTCACTCCCACCTCTAAACAACAAGTTGGTTTGTTTCTTCTCTTCCTATAACTTGTTCAAATATAACAGTCCCTTCTGCAGTTATTAGGTGTCAGAAGAACAAAGTTTAATTTACTGACCTATAAGAAGTTGAGATCTTGAGATTATTCCCACTTTGGCAAGGGCATGAAAACAGATTTATGGTTTCTCCGACTACTACAAATGGGTAGATTAAAGATGTATATCTAAAGCTTAGGAGATTGAAATAATGTTTTACCAGACCATCCTTCCCCTCTTTTTATGAGGGTACACAGCTCCTCCTAGGCTGATAAACAGCAGCTGAATTATAAAAGTTGTTGGTCTGGCTTACTGTGAATACCCAGCGTCAGAGAAGTGGGTTCTGATATTCTTCTGAGGTGGCTCCAGGCTCTTGTACTATGCAGAATACTCTGGTTAACAACTGCTCCGAGACACAGCTCTCTCACAGTGAAAGTCAGTGTTAACTAGTTTCAAAACTGACCTTGTTAATTCACAGATAACTTCTGAACTCTTGGTGGCTAGAGAGCATATGGAAAGGGGATCAGATGTCCAGTTGCCACTCTCTGGGGAATAGAATATCTACAGGCTGCCAGATACCCTGCAGTCTCAGTACTAAGTAAACATTAAGGGTAAAAAAAACCCAACCCAAACAACCAAGTTTAACCTTATTAAAAGAGTGTATTTGGACTTCCGTCAACAAAAACAGAATTTAACAGCTCATGGCTGTCTAGATCTGGTTTGGCCTAAAGAGGTCTCCCCTCTTCCTTTCAGTTAGTAAACTGCCAGGACACAGCAATGCCCAAGACACTGCACAGCTCCTAGGAGCTGAGCTCTGTTTTACTATCATTTTCTTAAGCCCTTTCTCCTTGAGACGAATACTGGAAAGGGACAAACATCCATTCTCAGTTGAGTGAAAATTCACCCTTGGGAACTTCCTGCAACTCCTAGTCCTCGTAATTGATTTAGTTAAGAGCAACGAGACAACGCAGTACCTTACTTGCTAGGCTACCTGGAATGCTGTCTGACCCTGCTTCACCACTATCGGGTAAAGATGCTGTTGGAAGGCCTGTCCTACACGGATGGAGGTTGCCTTATCACTCTGGGCAATCCACTGCAAACAAAACCATTAACACAATGCAAATGTGTGCCTTCAAAGGAAGGGAAGGCCAGCTGAATCATCTCTCCGAGTTTAGGACTTCCGGGGTTTTTAAACTACATCTGACCTCAGAAAGTCTCCATATGAAAAGAGAATAAAAAGCAATTAAATTAATCTCATGAGTAGCTTCTGACAGATATAACGCATCATGGCAAGTGCACGGGGGACAAAATGCCTTTAGGAGTACTGGGGTGTTATACTTGGCTTACTGGAATTGCGTGAGACCATGAGATCAAGTGACCCAGAGCTGCACGGCTGTGAGGTTACAGTGAGTGTGCAGGAAGTGCCCTGCGTCCTGTGAAGAAGTTGCAACTAAAACCTACTTTCAAACTCTGGTATGTACAGACGTGCAACCCAGAAGACTCTTCTTACCAGAAGCTTTTATCATCTTTATCCCTAGGGTCTCAGGTGCATTTCTGGAAAATTGCTTGAAACTCTGACCCGAGGCTCACGCCTGACTTCACTTTGCACCTACAACAAACAAAAAGCTAATTTCTGTAGAGGCTTCACTAAGGAACAAACTAACAATTTAAAAAATGCATGGTTAGACTTCTTTAAGCCAACCCTCCATCTCGTATATAGCCACACTACGGCCAAAACCTAAGTGAGGTTCTTTTTTTTAAATACATTCAGTGTTTTCCCCATGAAAAGACAAGAATGGAATGCACCCAAACCGCATCATTGAATGCACTTCAAGAATAGGATCAGATATTTTTCTATAGCTCGATTGATACAGTGAGATAAAATCAAATAAAATAGTACTAAAATAAAAGTATCACCACTAGAGATGCAGGAACCCTTATATCAGTAACTGCAGTTTGGGGAAGTGTTTTGTGGCTTTCCTTCTTATACTTGACACTTTGAGGGACATGCTCAGTGTGCCTCAGAGCAGCAGACATGGAAAATCAGTTCTTCTATTTTCAGTTTTCACAGGCTAGCTGCGACTCACATAATACACATTACTTCTCTGAGTTTGAGAGTTCTGGAAACCTATCAGAGCTTTGTAATTGTGGGGGGGGGAAGAAGTCCAAGTATCTATTAAGCTGTATTCCCCTTACATTTTCTGTAATGACTTATCTTGATGGTAAGGTTGCAAGTTCCTCAAGACTGCATTTATTTATTTAATATGTAGAGCTCAGTACAATAATATTAGAACATTATCTTGGCAAGAAGTTAAGTACAAAAGTATGTAACATCATCCTAGAAGTGTAGCTCACATCACTGATTTAATGATATCCATTAAGAAAATAGAACATCTTCTAGGTATTAGTCAACACTTGATTGTTTTAAGCTACGATAATACAAGATCTGCCATTTGCTTATCAAATCTTTTACTTTTATACTTGGACAAACCCATGAAGACTTCTGAGGAGAATAAAAAAAAAACCAACCCAAAAACCCACCAAACACCCAAATGAATCATGTATTTCTGGCCATGTTTTGTAGTTATTATTGGTGGTTTGTTTACATTCAGACAGCACTGTATTCTTCCATTCTTCCTTACCTGAGAAGGTGATGCAGCTAAGACACTTTTGATCCAAATCACTTTATTGGCCTTTGCTTTCTAAACCAGAAGAACTGAATAAAACCCTGCTCTCCCGATACAAATCCTAAAAGATCTGCTTTGTCTCCTACTTAGCAATCAAGACTGTTCCCCACACAGTGGGTTAACTATTTTGACATTGCATTAATGCTGTGTTTCTATTACCGTGAACTAAAATGACACTAACACCTGCCCAGAGGGTATAGCAGGGAGCAGAAAACCCCCCCCGCCCATCAGATGCCACCCCTGTCCTGCGACCAGCGACAACCAAGCCCCAGAGCAGGCACAGCAAACTGCAGTGCCACTACCAACATGTGCTTCAAGGACACTGTTTAACACAACTTCTGCATCTTTCTAGTTCTTGGGTTTCTCCAGAGCTTGGAGAGCTTCCTCAAGGCCCCTCGGACAAACTGTCCTGCCACCAAGCTGCCCGCTGGATCCTCTCCTTACCTTCCAACCCCCACTGCCACCTTGGTGCTTTTCCACGGGCCACGGGCTTTGTGCCCCTGCAGGACAACTGCCCAGTCTCTGGGAGATTTCTGCAACTTTGCTGCTTGGGTTCTCAAAACCACCAACTTTCCCGGGCTTTGCAGTGGTGATGACAAGCAGTGGAACTGTTAATACCTTGCCCCACTTATCTTCTCAAACATATATTTGCTAGAGGAACTAAGGCAAAACAGACTTGAAACAAATTCTAACACTTTGTGTTCAAATGTTGTTAAGTGTCTTTGTTTGGGGGGTTGTTTTTTGTTTGGTTGGTTTTGTTTCTAATGTTTAACCGCAATATTGGAACTTAGCCTTAAATCCACTCTTTGCGACCAATCATAATTTTGAATCAACCACTTATTATCATTATAAGAGAGGAAAGGCCACCTACTACTGTTGGACCACACTGACTACTTACTATACAGGATTTTAAACATGCAAAACTCCAAAAGCCCTGGGAAAGGCCAGCACTGTATCTGTAGCCCCAAACACGCTTGAAACCACACACAAAATACACACAGCAGATGTTCTGCAGAAGACACAAAGCTCTCAGATTTCCATAGCAGAATCAGTATTTTGCAATCAAGCTAACATTATAGTCTGATTTATAGCAGTTTTCCAATGTAAATAAACAAAGTATAAGTAAATAAATAAAAATGCACACAATACCATATTTAACACACACAAATTTTACTAAGTATTAAAATAGGGATAATGTCCTTACAAGGGGGTTGGTGTTTACAGTTCACATTTGAGCTTATAAATCTGTTTTACTGGATACAAAGCTGATTTTGTCAGTAAAGCTACAAATCTATACCTGTCCCTCTGTTGCTCACCAGTGGGACAACTGCCCTCCAGTTGCTCAGCAGGGATTCTGAGTCAGCAAAACAATGCAGCAAATGAATAGGCAGAACCGGACCACGTTTTCACTGCTGATGAAGATGCACCAGTGATCACTGAAGCCTTTAAACTAAACTACACTACTAGCAAAAAACTGGTTCATTTGCTGACATGCCTGTATTAATAAAACCAGAGTGGATGTGGTCTCTCTATGAGGATGTGTTTGTCATCGTTCTGAAAAGTCCTCCTCTTGAGAGAGACTACCACACACAGAAGAAATCATTCATTGTATTATTTCTGTAAATGTAAAGATAAAAATTCATAAAAATAATGAACTTATTTATAACTTATTGCAAAATACGACTTGAAAGAAATTACATGTACTATCACACTCTTTTGAAGCTGGTAGGGCTGAGGCTACACCAAGTTTGAATTGTAGCCAGCAAGGGTGAGACACTGACTCCTAGGGCTGTAGCAAATCAGGAATTACTTGGCAAAGTGTAGGTCTGGAGCTGTCAAGGATTGCTGCACCATGGCTAAAACAAAGACGACCGGGATGAGTCCAGGAAAAATCATTTTGGTCAGCTTAGACCTGGTGCTCACAGAGAAATCAGAGCTGGGATCTGCTTTAGGATTTGAACCACTGAAGACCAGCAGGGCAGAATTTGGATGTTGAGCTACAGAAACAGAGAAGACTCCTGAGGATCACCCATTTAGATCTAAACTTAAGCCTGGTGGGAGTTATTTTGCTAAAGCAATGTGTTTCCATGTCCACAGCCAGCAGGTGAAGTTTAGAGCTTGTGCTACCCAGGATCCAGACAGGGAGGTTCAGCTGTGGCAAAAGAGAACGGTCCCTGGGCCCCTCTTTTTCTTTCCAGGATACCAATTCTCCGCTGTGTAAGAGCAAAGAAAGAAAACTCTTCTTTTGTGAATTCCTATTGCAATATCAACTATATTCTTTCTTTCACATGCAATGGTCACATTTTCTAGAGTAAAATCATTATTTGGGCTACAGAAGATTAACGTGGCATTAGACACACAGGCAGGCGCATTCTAATAGCTGCCCTGCATTAATTCTTTTGTTGAAATACAATCAAGACATTGCTGGGAGGGAATGTTTTATACTAGGGTCACTTGAGACATCAGGTTGTTTCTGGCAGCACATTGCCCTGGCTGAGGGAAATGGTCTTGTACAAGCAATCAAAATTCATCGTCTGACCACACCTAAGCTGACCTGAACAGGAAAGAAAGATAACCTCCATATAAACTTGTACAGCAAATATCTTAGGAGTGGAGGACTTCGCCCTGTTTCACATGATGCAGCAACTGGACAAATTCTCCTAATGGCCCTGAACCTTTCTTAAACATCAGCTGCTCTGAGGGGCTCTCAAAGGAACATAGAGGCAAGCCGGGGAGCTGGTTCACAGGGAGACTCAAGGAAAGAAATCACTGGATAGAGGCCCCACATTTCTGGCTGGGAATGTGGGCACAGCCCAAGTGTCCAGCTTCCACAATGTTAAATCAACAAATTTAAAGAGAAAACAAAAAACCCAACCCAAACCAAACAACAAAACCACACACACACACAAAAACCCACCAAAAAAACCCCCAAACATGAAAAAGTAATTGCAGTATGTCCAGAACACATCTAGCTCACTGAACACTACCTTTGACCTCCCAGGTATGGCATGTGTAATAGGTCTGAACCTGTCCCAAACACACCAGACACCTGGGTCTATACACGCAGCAGTCATTTCACAGAGACTATGTAACCAGCTACCACAAGCCCCAAATACCCAAATTCCTTTTTTCCCTTGTCCATACAATCTTCCAGGAGGGGAGGGCAGGGATGGAATGGACAGGAATGTGTGTGGGTAATGACAACACTATTTATGGGGTCCTAAAAACAGACTAACTCTCTGCATGGCTACTCACTGGTGAAAAAAACCCAACCCAACCGCCTGCTCTGCCTCATAACAAGACAGACGTTCGTATAAAACAAAACATACATTTAGATTTTTGGCTCAACATTCTTGTCTCTGAATTGTTGCTCTACATAACAACAAATGATCCTTTGTTTTAAGGAAGCCTTACCGGCCACAAGTTTCCCAAGAGAGGGACATGACATTCTCAAGCACTGACAGGCCCGCCTGGTCATAAGCAACCAGCATTTATGGGATAGATGGCACAAATCCAGGGCTGAGTATAGAGGAATCACAAGAATACTCTCTAGGAGAGTAGATTAAGGAGGCATATGGATACAAGAATGACAGAAAGGTGCTGGCCACAGTTATCTTACAACCCTGCTACGCTGCCTTGTGTGTCAGCTCGTTGACATTTATGTGGCTATTAAAAAAATAAAGAGAGAACAACCAAAACGAGTCACTACGCAAAACTTTTTTTCTAAAAGTTCAACACTAAGGAGCACTGGACAAACAGGCATCTAAGCCCATCTTAAAGCAATCAGCTTCAGGTCGAGAGTTACCGTTTAACAATACAATACGCAAGCGACAGCAGCTGAAAACGTGCTCTCAATGCCAAGCACCTACAGCATGGGAAGGACTGCAACCTATTTAAAAGTCAGGAATATCATCAAGAGCTGCAGTAGAAACAGCAGTCTTAACTTGGCAAGCAAATGCCTTTTCCACTCCTTTTTAGAACAAACTCTCTTGACAGCAGTTGTCTATTTTAAAGTAATTGAATTTTGCGTTTGTGTATCCTGCTAAATTCTTCACTGAGCTACGCATGATTAAAACGTTTATTTATTTATTGTAAAATACAATAATATCATGATAATGGTGTTTTTTTATGAACTGTTTGTTAATGGACCAAAGCAACACTTTATAGTTTTCAAGCAGTAAATAAAACCTCTAAAAGCAAATTTATTTCATGTTTTCTCTGTCAACTAGCAGAGTATAAACCAAATGTTAGTGGCATTTATCCTGCTATTTTGGTCACCATCAGATTTGAAGGAATACAGCTGCATCCATTTTTCCCACATGTTTTATAAAAGTCTCTCCCTAAATATGTTTTCCTCCTCTCCTCACACAAAACTTCCACCAACTGTTGGAGAAGCTAAGCAACTGCATTTGACTCTAACGTGAACTTCCTGATCAGACCATCTACAACCTTTAGCCCATGTTCCCAGTTGTCTCAGGGGGCAAAGGGAGTGGGCAGCTGCTCAGAAAGTTTGTCACTAACAGTACATTGTGAAAGTTGAGAACTAGAGTCAACAAATTAAGATGTGAAGATTTAAGCGAACTGTCCAGAGAAACAGCACATATTTTTAGTCTGCTAACAACCTGGAGCATTACATAAGTGTATTGTGTACATTACCCTGGAAAGCATACAGTTCCTGTGGTGGAAGGGTGCTTAATCTCCATGGCCTGCTGCTGACAGAGAAAAGTTTACATAAAGCAAAGGATCCCATCTTAGGTGCCCTTGAACCAGCTTGAAAACTTCAAGAAGTGTTGCAAGTACATGAAAAGTGGGTGGGGAAAAGACCCAGAAAGAAGCTTCCAAGGTTTTCAATTAACTTCTAAGTGACATTTCTAAGAATCACAGTATGTTCCATGCTGCGAAATTATTTTCCGACTTTTTCCTTTGCCCAGTGTTTTTGCAAACTGAATAGTACAGCCAGATGCAGAAAGGAGACTCAGAAGAGTGCAAACTGAAAGAGATTTCAGTAGGGCACTGGGTTCATGACCTATTTTATGTAATGGAAATCTCCTTAAATATGAATCAACTGTAGATACCGGAATTTAGATTATATCGACCTATGTGTATATCCCTCGATACACATGTACCAGTAAGGCTCGTACACCAAATTCTTCCCTGGTAGGAAGCCCCTTCAGCAAAAACAGTCACAAAATTCAGAACACAAAAGTCAGTTATTAAAGAAGACATCTAGAAGGGATGTGATTGTACAGAGAACAGCTGGGCTTTTAGATTCAGATCAGTACAAACTAATCACAATTCAGTCAACAGCTGACTCTCCTCTTTGCAGCCTGCACTGCTTCCTCCCTATATCATCCCTCTGTTTCTCTCACTGTTCCACCTTCACTGCCATTACTTCTCTACTTCAAAGAATTAGAAATTACTGTAGAAAGAATCTGATTTTCCTTTTCTTACTTATTGTTAGCTTGGCCGGGCTGTAATTAACTGAATTGTGCTCTGTATCTCTACAGCAGCTCCATCTGCTCACCCTACTCCAGTCACTACTGCTCTGAGCAATGGTGATTACTTAATGGTGCCATGTGCAGAACGGAGGATGTTCTCCCTTCAGAGAGTGTGCTAGTTCCAGCAAGCACAGGTATGAAAAGGCACTATGACTTGGGTGATATAAAACCAGGTAATACAGACAGAAACCAGGGTAACATTTTTCTACTGATCTGTTGTGTTCAGTCTCTCTTGCCCTCGCTGCTTCCCAAACTAGGGCAGCTCACCTCTTCCATGACATGAGAAATAGAACTGTCAAAGGTCTTAGAGGGATGTATTAAAGCTTCAAGACAATGACCTGCAAGCAAAGCAGGCCCCCAGTACTCCTCTAAACCTCCCAGACTGCTTCATGGTTGCTGCTATTTCCAAAAGACCTCTAGCTCTGCAAGAGCAAGTTATTACTTTGCTGATGGCTCATTATCAAAGCCACTTGCAGGTTGAAATTGTTTGAACCACCGCAGGAAACACAAAGTCCAGCACAATTTATCTCATTTTGAGCTTGTTGTTATGAACTTGAAACTCACACAAGTTCACTAAATGCAGGCTGTTTCAGCTTGTATCATACCACAACTTCCTTCTACCTAGGAAGGACTCAGAAAATAGAGGTTGAAAACTTTCCCTGTACCTCATACGCACGTGAAAGTAGAGGAAAGGAGGCTGCACTCCTTCACAGTGCCTGACAGCTGGACTCACTGGTCATTAAGGACAGGGTGCAAAGCCAGAAACAGCACTTTTTGGAAATAATGGGTGGCAAATCAGAAGCTTAGGTGGGGAAAAGTGAGAAAGAGCATCTGGGCACAAGGACTCCCAGGGAAAAGCATCCCTTTGGGACACCCACCCCCCCAGTATAGGGACTCACTGTCATAAACTGCTGTCAAGTATATCAGCAATGAGTGGAAACCACATCTTTCAGAGTAAAAGTAGTTGGGGGGGGGTGTGGGGTGTGTGAGGTTTGGTATGTTATTCAACTTAATTGAAATTTCAAACGGTAAAAAGTTCAGATAGGGCAGGCACTTCATGGAAAACAGGGGTTTTCTTGAGTCTGTGACCAAACTGCAGCTGAGCCCTTCCTGATGGCCTCAGAGCTTTGCTGTACAACCTCTGCAGATAGATTCAATTCTTAGAATTGAACTTACAAGTTTTATTATTAAGCAGAACTGCTAGCAAACAGAAACACAAAACATTGGATGTGAAAATAAAATGGTAGCTGATCTACTCCCTTCACTGCAGCTACTGTGTTTGTTTTCTCTGTTTGGACAAACACTCACCCAAGCTGGGATAATTCCAGCTGGTTACATCAGAAGTTCATACAGCAACGGTTACATACAAAAACTAGTTTTCAGTGTAACTCTATGGACTTCATTGCAATTTCCTTCTAAAAATCAATAGCATTCTTTAGAGACAACCTTATGTTATTGGTTCTATAACGTCTGAGAAAGAAAAATCCGGATGCCTTTATCTCTCCTCTTCAGAACCAATTCAGTAAATCACAGTTACAAAAAGCATCTACTTAATCACACAGACTTTCAGAGACATCCAACTATCATCAACTTTGCAATTAACACTACAGGACAGTGACAAAAGATGGAGGAGTACCTCCTAACACCATTTAACAAAAGCAGTTGAGTCCCAAAGCCTTTTGGTAAGCAAGGAATAGTGGACAGCTGGCAGCACTAAGAGATTTAATGAATACAGCAGCAATTTGAAAACTGTCTGCTTGGGTAAGGCTGAGTTATTAAAAAATAAAAATCAAAATCTCCATTTATAAACAGTGTTGATGGGATTTACACAGCGTGTAAGAAGGATTAAAAGTCAATTGAAAAGTCTGTACTGATAAGAACGCAAAAAGAAACTGCGCCCTTGAATTCTGTGCATACTGTTTAACCTTCTCTCTCTTTCAGCCTCCTGGCACACAGCGGGGGTCAAAGAGGCTCCCTGCCTTAGGCATACCCGGTGAGGGGGCTCTGGGTTAGGGCTATTTCATGCTTGTAGGGTGCTTTGAGCTATACTGTCCCCTCACTGCCCCCTCTCCGTCTTTTAACACTGTATACTAAAAAGCATCCTTTACCATCCCCGCAGCTAGTACATAGAGCTCGTGGAGACCAGAGATTCTGTCCAGACATGCTGTAATGATTAGGTGTTTTCCCTTCCTTATGTAACTGATGATCTTGCTATTGTCTGTTAGTCTTTTGTAACTGTACACCTTCAATATAACTAGTGTAAATATTGACAACAGGGAGCTCCAGGAGTGGGGATTTCTGGGAGTAGCGAGTGGGAGATGAGAATTAGGCTTTAAGGTTTTTTCCCCGCTCGCCTCCAAAGTATCCTGTAACATACACAAATGAAAAGCTACAGTAACTTTTGTGTATCACTTAGAATAAGATGACAGGCAGGAACAAAAAAACTAGCTCTTTTCATTCATTAACGCCTCCCCTATCCTTTCTTCCAAAATTCTGGTAACCTAAGTTGCCTATTTCTGATGAGCCTTTTGTAAGATGGCCAGAGCTGAAGAGCATTCCAAGTGAAAATGTGCAGTACCACATCTTGTCTTGGGTTCCCTAGCCTGTAACTTAACCTAACATTTCATTGCTTCCTTCAGTCTCATCTGGGATACAGTAAGAGCTTTATGAAAAAGCTCTCTATGAACAAGGACAATTTAGCCATGACACACAGCACCAAAAAGAACTGCTCAACAAGCCAGCCCTGGAAGCAGCGTTGCCATTTCAGCGCCGGGCTGCAGCAGTAGTGCAGCAAAGCTGGATGGCTTCTGGGACCTGAGATTATCTTTTGGCACACCTCTTCAGTGCACTGTACCAGGCTGGCAGAGCTCCTTCAGGTGCGTCTGACAGCACCACAAAACGTGTTGTAAACATATTCCGATTACTTATCTGTGGTATTTATCGGCCTGTGCTTTTTCCAAGGGATCGCACAAACCATTACATAAACATAACCAGAATATTACTTAAGAAGGGGACAGCTATTCCACTGGGAAGTGGAGTGATATTTAAGAAACAAACAAAAAAAGCCACAAATATTTGGGACTACATTACCTCTGTGCAAACTTAGGGCAGAAACGAAGAATATAAATATACAATAGCCCTAAGGAGATTCAAAATGCTCATCAGCTTACTTGCTGTATTTGTATAAAGAACACAAAACACTCAAATTCTACAGGAGATATAATTTCCTAACTGTTATGGCCTCAAAGTTAATCTTTTAAATGCAGTTTTACTCTTAAGTCAACACAACCCTGTTTCCACTAGTCTGCTAGAGCATGAAACCACCGTGACAGCAGCAACCTTCTGACTCTCCCTTACCTTCATGTAGGTGAGGAAGCTAGAGCCCTAGTACAAGTACTGTTTGATGAATGCCTCCTTCCACAGATTTCATCACACAGTTGTCATCTGGTGACCGTATACTCTCTGTATTCATGAATATTATTCCTTGCATTTTTGTAAATATAGTTTTATATCCTGCAGTAAGAAGGATACTGTCATTCAAAACACATTTGTGACTATTCATTTTGCAGCAACGTGTTCATGGTCCAGACCTTACTCTGGATGACAGGGAATCCACATCAAGGAGATCGATGTGAAATGTAGCAAAACCAATCTCTCCTTAAAGTTCATGACGGGGTTTTTTATGCAGTTCTTACTGCTGAAAAAAGGAGGGGTTCTTATTTCTGTTTGGGCTGCAAAGTCAGCATAGATAAGATAGCTGGGTCTCCCTATTTACTAGTGCCCCTACCTATTTGTACAACAACAGAAAGGACTGGATTGCCATTCTATAAGGGCTATGAAAGATGAGGTGAACCTACAAAACTGAAAAGCCACCTTGCAACTGAAGGCACTCGGGCAGCTGCCTCACTGAAACTCCTCAAGAGTGTTAGTCACAGGTCCCCTGCTTCGGTGCACGTAGTTAAGAGAATTATGATCTAAAAAAGTGCAGTTTGGCTCCCTCACTGTAACCTCATGATGTTATTTGGGCATTTATGAATAGCCAGATCTCCATGCAGCAGAGCTGCTAATAGCATGGCATGTACCAATCACACTGCAAAGCAAGTGATCTCACCTAGGCAGCTTGTGTAAACACAGCACAGCCACACAAATACGACAAGCTTCTGAGCGTACTTAAGGTTATTCCATGAAGAACATTTACTGTGTTGCCTGGAAACACATAAATAGGGCTTGGGGGGATTTTCTCCCTCCTCTCCAATTTTCCATAAAGAAAATTTATGGAAAGAACGAGGATTCCTTCAAAGAAGGGTTTTGCTATTGTGACTATTTAGTGTATCAAACTCTGAAGGATAACTTTTCTAAGCAGTATTTTCAAACCCAGCAATATTGCTTTCGGAATACGTGTTTCTGTCAGGAAATATTCTGCTGCTGTAGAACCAGCTGCACTTCCGAGTGTCCTATCTGAACAGATGTACGCTGCTGAACAGGGCAGGTTCTCCCCAAAAATGCATTTTGCAGAAGTACTATTTAAAGATCCCTGGAGATGACAGTAAAAATTAAATTTAAATTCTGAGACAAAGTCCAAACCCTTTGAAAGAAGTTACTAATATTTGTGTACCACCTTCTTATTATTTACTGGTTGGCAAGCTAACAGGAAAATTAAGTCTTTGGTTATTCACAAGGCCTAGCAGAAAGTCACTAAAACCCAAGAATGGGTCAGTTCAGCTGTCTAGGGGTCTCACAGAGAAACAGCTAAATCCCAGTTCTGCCCAAATTAGAAGAGGGTAAATCCTATTTACCTGCATTTAGTCTCCCCTATACTGTGTCTTCATTAATACTACTCAGAGCAGAAATCTGTTCCCTGAGGAGCAGTGCTGTAGAACAGACATCTCATAGGAGTGAATATGAAGGTCACTGAATATGAAATTTCTATTCTGCAAAATATTTACCACAGAATCCCGTAAGAAAATAAGGTTAATTTTTTTTTAATTAATGTATTTCATTAGATCAACTGATGCAGCTGGAAAACTACAGGGGGCAAGCTCTACTTCAGATCAGGCTTAAAAGCTTATCTACTTTTATCAATTGTATGAGCTCATCTAAGAAAAGCCACTACCTCTCCCCACAAGTCTGCTTTGCTATTATCACAGCTACAACACTGCTTTTATTCAAAAAAGAAAGAACAAGCTCAGAACATCTGCTAAAAGCTTTTAGTTGTTGTGGGTTTTCTTTTTTTCCTCCCCATCAAAATAGCAATTAATTCTTTCCTTAAAAACTCCACTGTTACAAATACCAGAGCAGGAGAAGAAATACTGGTCAGACAACTTATTTTAGAGATACATGCTCTGGATTAAGTGGGATTTTAGGGAAAAACTCTGTGCCAGCCAAGTGATAAAGAGATTTAGCCAACAGCTTTGCTATTTTTGAGATAACTTTGTAAAGTGAGCAGCTGTTTAGTTTCAATACACAGTTGCTGAACTCCGCCTGGCTTACCTGATGGGTACAGGAAGGTCTCATGGGAAGTGACAGAAAATTAAATCACTGAAGAATATGCAGTAATCTTCATGACTGCTATGAGAAATACATCTGAAGGGAATCTGTACAGCACACCACGCAGAATACTTAGGAAAGAGTAACAAGGAAATTGCAAAATTACCCTAGCTGTAGAAAGAGGACAGATGGGACCCTAGAAAGCTTATTCAAGACTAACTTCTCACTCCAGCAGAATCAACTATAGCTTTGTCATCCCGACAGGTGTTTGCCTAACCTGTTCGAAGGCTTGTAATGACAGACATGCCATGACTCCGCGGTAAAGAGTGCTCGAATATCCTTATTATTAAGGTCTAAATTTTACGTGGTACCATTATCTGAATTAATCTATGAATACAGAATGATTCTTCAGTGTTTTTTAAAAAAATAATAAATTCTTTTTCTAACTGCTGAAGAATTTAACACACCACCAGTTCTCACAGAACACATTGCTAAAAAAGACTTCTATTAGGCTGTTGCTGTGTGCCTACAACTGTCTCTTTCTTCCAGAAAGAAATGCAAGTCTAGGAGCAAACAGCATCAAATATAATGCATGACAGAGTACAGCTGACAGCAGGTATTTCAACTTAAGTGTGGCTCAAAGCATTACTGGTTTCAATTCTTTTATGGCCACAGGGGGTTTGTGACTGAGAAGCAGGGAGACAAGGATAAAGAAAAGGGTGATTTAAAATTTGTAAAGAGTGACTGCTTTGTGATAAACTTGTCAGAGCAGGGGTACAAAGCTGCTAGGAAAAGAAGCAGCACACAATCTTACTGTTCCTGAGAACAATGATTTGCAGAGGATACCAGGGAGGTGTGGGGGAAAGAAAACAACAATGAAGAAGAAAGCATTCTTCCTACTCCCTAATAAAGTCAGTTTCACTACACCACTGGGAAGGGGGCTTCAGAAGGCTTAGATACAATCTCTGTCTGCTCCCATTTCAGCACCAGCTCTTCCTAATTCTTGAACATTTCTTGTTTCTTTTCCAGCAGCCCCGTTATTAGTTACTCTAACAGGAGAGAGGCTGCTTCTTCAGAGAGAAGATTGGTAATGGCCTTGTACAGCAAGTTAGTTACTTCATCTTTGCCTCAGAAGATGAGGACAAAATACTCTAACTGTTCTGCATGACCCTCTGCTACTGATGAGCAGAACAAATAGTGGCTAATGTACTACTGAAAACTGCTGCTGCAGTGAACACTTGAAGATGGAGGAATTACTTTCCCCTCACCCTGTCATAATTGAAGGCAGACAGTCTTCTCCAAGTAATTTTTCTGGATGTCCAGTTCCAGCTGATCCAACAAATCCACAGGTTACCCCCTAGAGAATCAGCTCCTAACATTTCATCTCTTATTCTCCATTCTCAAGCCAGACAGTAGCTGAAGTTCAGAAGGAACTTCTCACCTATGCTCTCTGCCATTGTAGTAAATTGCTGGCAAAAGAAGCAATTATATCGTTATTCCCTGCTCACATGAACTCTGCAAACAGAAAGCAATCTTGTCCTACATCCTTGAAGGTCCTTTCCCCCCCGCCCCATACAACAGTAGTAGCCCCATCATGGCATCAAAGAATAGATGTGATTATCAGCAAGCCTCTCAATGCACACACAAAGGGAAACAAAAATAGTTATTAAATAAGGACACCCGATATACTTATGAAAATCCAAACAAAAGCAGGACCAGTGTTTCTCCAAGCAAGACTTCACCCAAATGCATGATATTTGGATTTCAAAAAGCTTGTCACACTTGATTAAGGGAAGGAATAGCCTTACTAGGGTGAGATGCAGGTGAGATAGGTAACAGTAGGTTTTTGCAAGAGTCTCACAGAGTCAGTGCGAAAGGATATTTCTAACTAACTCTATTAAGGAGGAAACTCCGGGTAGAAGGGAAAGAGCTTCCACCAAAACTGAACAGATAGGAAAGTGAAGTGGATCCCAACCAGCTTCTAGATGAAAAGACAGAGGAAGATGTGGAAAAAAAAAGGTGTCAGGTTAGAGCTGAGCCAGGCGGTTAGATGTAAGCGTCTAGAAAAGTTCCCAAGCACCTCGATTTACGAAAGCCAAGGTAGGCACAAAGGGAAACAGCAAAGACTGTCAGCTAAAGGAAGGAAACTGAAGGTGATTCAACTTGACAGAAGCAGTTGTCAATCAAGACAGACAGTGCTGCCTTAAGAGCCAACTCAGGCATATTTTGATGCAAAAGAGAATAAGAGACGCACATCCAGTTCTCAGAATGGCCCCTAGCTCTCCTTCCTGCTGTTTGCTTCAACATGTTGCTCTACAGAATGTTCTGCTGTGACGTTAAGGAAAGACCTTTGTAAATGTCCCATGGTTAAGTTCAATTTGGTTTAGTTGTTACCTCCAGTCTGTTCGCAAGGAAGGAAAACAGATGGGCAGAAGCTTGATACATTCCATGGTGGTTATGCTTATTTACACGGATCTTCCAAAATGCTGTGGCTGTCTTAGCTAAGTGAAGTTGGATACCAGTCAGCACGTCCAGCCATAGAAAGGCTACACCTTGCATGCTCTCCACCTGCCTACAGTAGCTGAAGGGCACTACTGGTTGCTCACCTTTGAATGTACGTGACAAAAAAAAAAAAAAAGAAGAAAAAAAAAAAAAGGAGAGAACAATGCTGAGTGCAGCTCTGACAGCCACTGGTGTAGCCAACATGAGTACCTTTCCCTCCACCGGAACCTCAGGCTAATTTGTGAACATTTGTGCCAGAGAAAGGATGTGTATACTATGGCACAGTAGAGATGAGGAAAGAAGATTGTTGGAAAACTGGAGATCTCTTAGTGTTACAAGCCCTTTCCACTTGTCCTACAAGTTACTCAGGACTCCCTGCCTGCTTTCAGGACACCTTAAATAAAAATATTGTGCCTGTGCTGCTGTGGTCATGCACATCAGCCCTCTTGCCACCTTTGTCAGTCAGTGATAGGTTTTCTTCTCTGTTAAGCTGGCTGCTTATTCATCATTGCAGCTCAGTGTGAGGCAATGATCAGGCACATCAATCTACATGGAATAATTTCCCATGCAGGTATCATCATCAAAGGCTTTTTTTCCTACTTACAAACTTTACAATCTTATTGGAGAGCAGCAGAAAGAAAACATCATGCTAAAGCAGTTTCCACAGTGGGAATCCAGTCAGTGACTACAACTTCTAGGAGCTGCCATAACATAATAACAATAAATGAATACCTAGGGAAAAAGACTGAAATCTGTTGTCAAATTATAATATGAATTAGTATACTAATCCATGGAGAAAAAAAGCCTACCTATGTAATCAAATTCAGTGTGAAATCCCACTATAAATGTATGAGATTTATCATTATTACTATTATCCTCTAAATGTTTATCTTATTTATCCAAGTACTGCATTTATCTGAAACTGAAAGCTTCCTTTATCATCAAGGGAGGCAATTCTTCCACAGAGTTCATTAAAATGTGGTTGTGTTCAAGCAGCATTATTTGGTTGCTCTTGCACTACATCTCAGTGATTCCATATGAAATAAACTTACTCCATAAACAAAAGCTTTTTCTAAAAGTTTTATACTGTTCCAGAGCTGGGCTTGCAAATTCATCTGAGGCCAAAAGGTTAAAATGCACATCTATAGAATGCAGGCCTACACTTACTGTGCCAGTGCAAGAAGGTGTCTGAATGTGGGCCAGCTTCTGTGCAGAAACTGTCTGTCATGCTGTTTTCACCATTTCAGAGCTAATAAACCCTGGCCCTTAATGTGAGAAACAGGTCTACGCCTCCTGGAAGGCACCCAACCATAATGAAGGTTAAATTACATCCCAGATACATACTTGCAGTATCACCCTGTTCAGATCATTAACAACCGTACAAAACTGGAAATGGTATCAGACCATTTCAAGCAGCTAAAAGGGCTTTGCTGACGCTGCTCAATACCGGACAACCACCGGACTCATTCTTGCTCTACTAGAGAGTTCACCCAACTAACAGGAGTCAAAAAACCCCCCCAAACCATCAGTGAGCATTCATGCAAGCTGCTCTGCTCAGCAGATAGCTGTATTGTGAGAGGAGGCAAGATCTGTTGAGAAAGCAGTCTTTTTATAGCCTTAGCTATATGCAGTATTTGTAGTTAAACTGCTACCGATTATTTTAAATGGGTTTGGTTAAACCGTCAGAAACTCTGTGTGGACTTTTGAAACCCTGTTTACAAATGGCTTAAATGAGAAAGAGATAAACCCAATTCAATAAGAAGCTTTTCTAAGCCCGTATACATTTATTTACATCAAGACTCAAACCAGCTTGTATTTTACTGATGAGCTGGGTTATGTATTAGAACATACATTTGCATACCTTGTTACAACAACATTTGCAAAACAGAGTACTGACAAAACTATGTAAATGTATGCTGTCCTTCTGGCAGCAATGTCAAGTCAGCTTGGGAACAGCTACCGCTGTGGTTTCCTTGTGAAAGTGTAAGCACTTTAAGATCTGATAAGAGAGACTGTAGGAGTATATTGTAACAAAGATAGAAATTCCGTTTCAATTCTTCATCCTCATAAATTAAATTCACCAGGATAACAAAAGCTCTGTCTGACATACATGCAAGTAATTCTGGGCTTTAAACATGAAAACTGCAAGTTGGAAGCTCAAGTATTTGAACTTGACACTGCCTATCAGTACTGGATGACCCAAGGAAGATTGCAAATATTGGCCCTTTTCAGCTTCAGACTAGGTATTTATGAACAGCTCAGCTTCCAAATCAGCAAATTCAAATACGCGTAATCCAAATATCTGCATGTTGTTCACTTGTAATTCAGAATTAGCATAGAGTTGTCTATAACCGCAGTCAAAAAGTTATGTCAGGTTACTGATGTCAATTTATTGTTGAAAAGCTAATTTCATATAATGAGTACATATGGAGGAGGACAGAAAATAAACTAAAGAATCACTCAGCCATTACCTGGGCATCCACCCAGTTTGTACGCTGAAGAAAGGGCATCCTTTATTTCTCAAATATGATAAGACACCCTCTAAGCCAAAACAAAGCCCAAAGCACATTACCTGAACTATAATAATATGATTTCAGGAGAGATGCACAAGCAAAGCATGAAGGGGAAATGGTTCTCTCTGCTGTAAATCTTCAAGTATAATGAGGAAGTTCTAACATTGACAAATGATAGACCTCAAAAAAAATATCAAAGAAACCTGCTTGCTGTATAGCCTGTGTGGTAACAGCGCAAAATGAGACGCTAAATTTTGGAATATTCTGTAATTAATCTTTGGAAATGCTGTCCATAATAAAACTTGTATAATAGGGAAACTCTAATGCACATAATTTTTTAAAAGACAAATGGACAAAGAGATATCGGTTATATTACCCCAGAAACATATGCTGCAATGCGCAATACGACTAGCACAAAAGTTGAAAGACTGTTACAGATCCATTTAAAGTAGTGGAGAAAACCTGTGTGGTATGTTCTTCTTCCCTCCTAAAAAAATAGGAGAGGTAAAGGAAGTTTTATTTGCTAAGCTTGGAAATTCCAGTCTTGTTTACCTGAGCCACTAGAGAACTAGTACAGCCACACTACAATTTTAAGCAAGTAAAACTCTGGTCATAAATTACAGTGTATACCCAAACTCGACATGACTCATTCATTTTCCAACTGTGCTTTCCTATCTAAAAGGCCCTGCCAATCAACCTGTTTCCAGGAATACCATCTGTTTTTGCACGCCTGCGTAATGGTCTGCAGAACTTCAGGTTTCTGCTTGTCACGAGGGAAGCCCCAGCTCTAGCATAGGTCCTGCCTTCCAAGACCAGCTCTGTCCAGCTGGGACACAGGCACAAGCATCTGTGGTTTAAGAGGTAGCCTTGTTAACAAGGCACTTTCCTACAGACTCTATGGTCCTCTGGAACCAGTCTTAGGCCACATGACTGGACTGCTAGAGAATACTACTCACCTGGGTAAGCACAAGGAGAAAACTGCAATAAAGAGTGGCTACAAAAAGATATCACTATGAATGAAAAGGTTATTTGCAGAAAATGAAGGAGGTAGGCTACACTCATCTTCTGTTACGAAAGATTTATTTCTTTTTATTTATTTAATAGAAATAGATTGCAAAGATTAGAGGCAAAATAGACAGCTTTATCTCAAAAAAAATAAATATATTTACATTTCTATTCAGAGTTTAAATTGGCATGATGCAACTATTCCTTTATAAGGGAACTTTTCTACTCACTTTGAACAGGACATTTTCTCTTTTCCTTTTCAACTTAACCGGACAAAAATTGTCAAAGTCTATTACCAAGAAAATGGAACTGTTTTTCAAATTCTGAATCAAAGATTCACCTTTTTAAATATGCCTGCATAAACCAGAAAAATCAAGAAAGATGAGATTTAGATCTTCTTGAAAGATTTGACTGTAAATTACTGGGACTTTGGTGAACAATTCACAGCTGGATGATAAACATAGGGAGTGTTACACTGATTAAATGCCATTCCTAAGTTGAGAAGACCTTCTTCCATAAAAATGGCTGAAATCCTTCCATTTCAGAGCTCTGGCTTTACACTGTTTGCATTAGCCATAATATAATGCTTGAGTATGTGTGTACACAATGTGGATTTTTTCAATAAAAGCATTTTCCTGACAAGGAAACTGGTCTCAGCTACAAAAGCCATAGCCGACTTCCTGCTCTTTCATTAAACCTAAATAATAAGTCAAGGCAAATAAAAACAAAACAAAGCACACAGACACAAAAATAATTAAAAAAACCCACAAACAAAAACCAACCCACTAAAAAATTGAGGGCACATTGCTACTTCTCCAGGAAGACACTGGTGTAAGCCATCTAACAGTCAGATAAAGAGTTCAAATATCAAGGTCAAGCTAGCCTGGTATTAGCTTCATAAAAAGCCTTGTCTGGATCTTCTGTCCATATTCCAATTAGAAACAACATTAGCCTTGCTTGCTTATGGTATTTTGGTCTATGTTGTTAGTAGTCAAAAATAACTTGAATTTTTTGGTATAGCTGCTATTTCCACTAACATAAGCAATTAGGACCTAACAAGATGTTGTGACATAGGCAACACAAGGCTATGTGGCTATATCATGGAACACACGTAGCCCTGAAAGGTGAAGACTGCCAAAACCACCAATTCAGAAGGTGTTGTATTTCAGCAACTGTTGTCCTCCTAACCTGAAATTAAATGCAAATATTTTGAAATTTGGAGATGAGATAATAAGTGGAATGGAAAATAACAAAAAAGTAACATTACTCCTGTAAAACCATCTAAATTTCCTTCTTTAACCCTTAGAGTTCAACATCAAATTGTCAAACTCGAAAACAGAAAGGGCAGATAGAATTTATTTTTTAAATTCCTTGGGATTCTTTAATTTCACCTTAAATATATAAAGAATCGACTGAAATAGCTAGTGTTATTTTCCAGAATTTATGGAGGATGAATCAAGCATCAAAAATGATAGAAACAAGAAACACAGTGGTTTTATTTAAAGAGAGAAATAAAAAACCCAAACCAGTTCAGCCAGCTGAATTTCAATTCCTGCAAAAAAATGGAACAGGAAAAAACCAAAACACCCAAACATAATTTGGCAAAAGTGTCTGGACAATAATATATGACTGAGCAGAACCCAAAAATCAGTTTGACATGCATGCTGAGGACAGATCCTCAACACATCTTTCTAACTTGCCTTCCACAACAGGCCAGTAGGTTTGAAAAAGGGAAGTTACATGTTACAATTGTGACTTCAAGCTGAGGAAACTTTTTCCTCATTAAGACAACAGCAATACGAACACAAAACTGTCTTATGCTGAAAGAGCAGCCATCAATGCCTCACAGCCAGCCTGAAAAGACATGGCACATGGGATTCCACAGCAAATGCCCCATAAATCTGGTTCTCACAGAATGGCAACCTGAATTACGTAAGCATTCTCTTGATTCCAATCAATGAACAAGCAATAAAAAGCTTGTAAGGACTGAGGGAACCTGAGAGGACAAACCTGAACTTCTAAAGGTTCTTGACAAACTGGAGAAATGTTCTGGAATCACCTAAAAAAAGGAATGCAATATTTAGGGAAGAGATTTAAGTTATTACTCCCTGATGGAAATTTTCACCTCTATCAAGACAGGAAAGGGAAACAAGATGCTAGAGACATTCTGCTTGAAAAGAGCTAAGGTTGTAAAGGATTATGGCATCATGAGGTCAACATGAAAAAAATGCAACCCAACAAAACCTTAATGTGATTCATAGACAGCAATTTCATTTACAAGACAGAAGAAACAAACCTCCCTGTTCTACTCTGCAAGAACACCCTGTTGTTTTGGTCAGTGGATATCAAAGATGTGAACTGAATGCTGCCCTCACCAAGAAAAGTGATCAGATGCCTAGAAAAGATGACTGAGAAAGAAAGTCTGGGAATGGGGAGTAAAGCCAAAACACCACAAAGACATTTGACCTAAGGAGGAGGAGACTGAGAAGAAAAAGAAGATTTTGTAGAGTCTTCACTGCTAGCAATCTTTAAAGCAAGCAGGTAAACTTCTGATGCACAATCTAGATATAATAATTGGTTCTTCCCTGGGGCATCTTGATAGATCTAACAGATCTCTTCAGGTCCTTCCCTACTCCGTGGTTCTGTGAAAACACATTTTAATATAGCTAGCTATCCCACACATAAGGACAAAGAAAATAATCAACATGTACACATGGGAAAGCAATTTGGAAAGCAGTCTCCAAAAAGAGCATCGAGAACTGTAGATCAGGTGCACAGTCACGGTGTGTGGTTCAGATGCCTAGAAGGCTAATTTGATTTAAAATGTATAAAAGTAGACCAAATGACAACCTTCCCTCTGTGGTCTATGCTGATCTAACTTTTTAAGAATATGATGACCTTCCTGGTGCCAAAATTATTTGGAAATACTGGAAGGATTTTTATAGCTCCTGCTTGACTTGATAAAGAAAGGCAATCTCCTAATACACAACTTAAATCCTCAGTCTAGGCAAATTATGAAAGAGAAAGTTGAGAGATTGATTTCTTGCATATATACATATATATTTAAACACATACGCATGCCTAAGACACGTTAAGATGTCTGAAAAGGAGAAAAAGACTGAAAATTCTTGAGCTTTTTCATATTTGTAGATTAACTCACAGAAGAGCTACAATGAAAGGAAATTAACATTACTCAGATGTATCTTGCAGAAATACCATTTCTTAGCAGCAAGAACAATTAAACTCTGAAAGCTCTTACTGCAGGAAAGGGACACCACCACTACAATGTTTTAAGCAAGTTATGAGATCTTTCTGAAAGATATATTCAGCTTCTGTGAGAAAAACAAAACTCCATGACCTACATATAGAAGAGATAGAATCAGATTATCACAATTGTCTAACCTGGCTTGGCAGCCTAAATATTTCTTTTCCTTCAGCTCTTCTGTCAGACACTTCCTAGTTCATGCATTTTGCAGCAGAGGAGACACAAAGGGACTGAATACAAAAGTGACCTGATGAAGAAAGAGGCAGAAAAAGAAATACTCATTTAGGTACCTCAAAGGCAACAGCCATATAAAAATCGTCCCCTAAATTCCACAAAGGTAAGATAGGAGCTTTAAGACTTGGCAAGTAGAAAAATCAAAAGGGCTATAGGGAAAGGAAAGCTGCAAGGAGAAAAATCAAACACAGCATGAGGAAAATGCCTGCTACCCATCAGGAAAGAAAGTTGCCATTTGAAAAGGCTGTAGGCATGAAGTAAGTGCAATGAGAAATGAAACTCATCTGTTCTCAAAGACTGAGAAGGAAAAAAAGACATCCTACTTCCCCTAAAGGCTGCCTGACATGTTTCACGTTAATTGTACCCAAGGCCTTCTGTTGTCCCTCCATAGGCTCAGACTTGCCTGACAAAGCAGTTAGAAAGTCACTTTGCTTTCGGGGCCATCAGAAAAAGCAAGTATGCATTTTATTGTTACTGCTCTACTGATTAATCTGTGTCTAAGCCTACCCTCTACATTACATATCGTCAGTGTTTCCATTTTAATTACTGTATGAGCCGTTCAAAAGGAATCTTTCCCTTCCCTATAGTAACAACCAGGAAAAAAAATTCCAATAATAGATTGTTTCCAAGTGTGGCTATTGTCATAACAATTTAACCTTCAGCCCATCCTAACAATTACCGCTAGAACAAATTCTCCCTTTGGCCAGCAATGCGTCAAGTCATGCTCCAAAACACTGCCAAGGCTGCTACTTGATGCTCAGCAGAAGACTTCAGCAATGTCACTAATACGTGCTACCTGTCTGATAAAGAAAATTTAAGACTGCTAGTACAGTTGGATCTTTTCTGTGACAGCAAAATAGTATATTTGACATTGCTTATAACTTACAGCTCCCAGGCTTAAGTTCTCAATATTTTTGTCACAGTATAGTCACAAAAAATTAGTACTACTGGAATTTCTTATGCTGAAATAAAGTGGTTGGAAAACAGAATTTAAAAAACTACTTATATTTAACTTAAGATGTTACTCTAGAAAGGATTCCTAAAAATCTAATAATGAGGAAGATTTATTATGCTGCAAACACATATATGACTCCAGAGTAGCCAAGATATTTGCTTAACATAGAACAGTGGGAACACCTTAGGATTTTTTCTGTGTTTTGGAAGACACATCCCAGAGTAAGTTAAGAGATACAGGATAAACTCATACTCTATAGCCTTACGTTTTCATGCCATTAGCAGGAATATATGCTTAGATTAAATTGCAGTTTGATTACATACATCCTGGCGTTTGGACAGAAGCACTCGGAAAGTAGCGCTAAGGGATTATGACCTGGGGATTGGAAAGTACCCAAATAAGAATGAAAGGATGTCATATTACAGGGTTATCAAGCTTTTGGAGACTGCCAAGAGATTCAGGGGATCGCAGAAGGGACACATTAAGAAAAGCAGCCACAGGCAGGGTTAAGTGTGGCATACAAGAAACTAGCTATGGAAAGAACTTTGTGATTTGGTGCCAAAGTGCAGGAAAATAACAGGAGATCCTGAATTTCTTCAGAGTGAAAATGGGATTTCATAATACCAGCCAGGATTGCGGTTTTCTTACATTAACCTTAGTAATAAAATAATTGGGAGTTAGTGTCTTACGTGTATCTACCATGTGTTTCTGTAAGAGTGCTGTATGTTCAGGCACCCGTGGACCAGAGGGCGATATGGAGAGGTGCTCTTTAAAAAAAGGCCTAGAGCAGCTGAAACATGAAGTCCCACTTTTGCCTGAGCAAAATTTTGAGTCCATGGGACAGAAAGGTAAAACCTTGTTCTGTGTGTGATCTGGAAACAACAGAAATATGAAAGAGTTTAGATATGCGAAGAAAAATTTATTTATCACCGATGTGCAGGGAAGAAGAAATTGTAATACGGCATGCACTACAGCCCTGAGTAATGGAGAAGGAAAATGTCATCAGCAAGGCACACAAGAACAAGTTGATTATGTTAAAGCACTTCTAGAGCTGAGACATCTATCAAACATGGGAAACATTCCGAGAGATAAAACACTCCACAAAGCATACCGAGACAAAGTGTTTGTTTAGGAGACGGGGGATTTTTCACAGTATTGAACAGTAAGTTCTGCTTCTCTTTTCACTGTTTTAGTTACTTTACAGCCACAACTGACAATTTAAGGTTATGACCTTCTACCACTGCTAAGATTATCAAAACCTCTAAAATCCCGATTTTAAGCGTTTCTAACACTTGAACTTCAGATGCCTTATAAAACAGTGCTTCCTACGCAGAACAATGCGGTATCACTGAAGCAGAAGCCTGAGTGACAGTACAGCCAATGACATTTAAACAAAATTACCACTTTCTGAAGTATTTTGAGGGATTGCTTTTCATGTAGCTATTTAACATGTGCTCATATTTACTGAGCTCCAATTAAATGTTGTAAATGGCTATTTAATTATTTAAAGCCGAAAGTGAAATTTTAAATTCTTGCTAGTTTATTATCCAAGGGATGCATTAGCAGCAGTACCTCCTTACTAAGACATATTACAGGAAAGTATTTGTCAGGTGAACAGGCCAACCAGGAATTGTCTGCTCTAGTCAATGGCTAAGAACATATGCAACCTACTTACGATGAACAACCCTAAACTTTGCAAATCAGTTAGGTTTATCTTTTTAGCCCAGTATCTGCACCAATACCAGCAGTGCATAGCTTTCCTACTCAAACTGCTTCAACTAGCCAATATAAAATTCCTAGGACATCAAATACTACAGAATCTACAGCAGGTTTGGCTTTTCTACTTAACATCAGATTCAGGTAGTGATGCTGTTATTCTGGGGAGCAAACTGACATTTCCTATCTTTTTTCCTAATTCTGAATGCACGGACAAAGAAGCAGTACTGACAGGCTTGTATTTTAATTGCTGGTGCAAAACTGTTCAGACTGCCATTTATTGATTCGTAATGCTCTGACAGTCCTGAGAAAGGTTGTAACATTTATCATCTATTTGCATATGTAAATCAGGTGTTAAAATAGGGCTTAAATACAACTCAAATTCCCCCTCCTCTTCCCCACAATGAAGAGATCCAGTACACAGCTTTCACTGTAGGATAAAGCTGATGAAAGTGATTAAAATAGAACTTGCTGTACAGTTGCTCAGAACCACACTCCTGTTTTCTGCAGTTTCAGCATTTCCAGAATTTGCAGGAAGGCATAAATAGACTACAACAATGAAACGGAGCTCCACCAGAGATCTGAGACAATGAATGCAAATACAGGAACTTCCCTTTTTCAACTCTTGATACTCCCCGATTCATATATCCTACATCAAAAAGTTTAGAAGATCTAAGTTGGACACAGAAAAATGCTCAACTTGCCCTTGACTATAGTTTATATTCTCAGGATTTAATCATACAGTGGCTGTGGTGAGGATCATGTTTTCTATGCCAGCATTAAAGGGGACAGAATTTAGGTTGTACAAATGATGACAAACACAAACAGCACCCTGCATAAACTCCTCCTAAGCCTCAATCCTTGAAACTTTGGCACTGTGGCACAATACTGCTGCTGGTGTGCCAGGATAACTTTAGCATCATAGAATTGTTTTGGTTAGAAGAGACCTTTAAGATCATCAAGTTCAACCATTAACCCAACACTGCCAGGTCACTGTTAAGCCACATCCCTAAACACCACATCTACACATCTTTCAAATCCCTCCAGGGATAGTGACACCACCACCTCCCTGGGCAGCCTGTTCCAGTGCTTGACAACCCTTTCTGTTAAGAATTTTTTCCTAATATCCAACCTAAACCTCCCCTGGCACAACTTGAGGCCATTTCCTCTTGTCCAATCAGTTGTTACTTGGAAGAAGAGACCACCACCCACTTTGCTCCAACCTCCTTTCAGGTAGCTGTAGAGAGCAGTAAGGTCTCCCCTCAGCCTCCTTTTTTCCAGGCTAAACAACCCCAGCTCCCTCAGCTGCTCCTCCTGAGGCTTGTTCTCTAGACCCTTCACCAGCTGCACTGGACCCGCTCCAGCACTTCAGTGTCTTTCTTGTGGTGAGGGGCCCAAAACTGAACCCAGTATTCAAGGTATGGCCTCACCAGTCCCAAGTACTCGGGGATGATTGCTTCCCTAGTCCTGCTGGCCACACTGTATCGGATACAAGCCAAGATGCTGTTGGCCTTCTTGGCCACCTGGCTACACTGCTGGCTCATGTTCAGCTGGATGTTAACCAGCACCCCCAGATCCTTTTCCAACAGGCACCTTTCCAGGCACTCCTCCTCTTCTACTTTACTCACAAGTCGAAGTTTCTTTACACATCACAGGCTCCAGAAATTCTAGTGAACAGCAACATTTATACCCATGTTCCAACTGTAATATTTTTCTCCCCATTTCATCTCCAGGGAAAAGGAAAATCTACTGTGATTATATGACTAGACTGCAGATCAGTGGACAGAGCCCAGTTTTACCCTCTTACACCTCTACTCTTTTACAACTGATCTGGCAGCTCCCTCCAATTTCCAGGCAATGCGCACAACTGCTGCAAAGTTTTCAGGAGGCATTTAACTGTACAAAGGAAAACCCTTCTTTTTAATACTTATAGCCCTAAAAAATCTAAGAGGTAATCATTGAAAAAAACAAAAGGTCGCTTGCATAGTTCAACCACCAAATATAGCAAGATCTGATGCAAGAAAAAAGGATAGACTCTCATAGAAAAGGTTGTAACAATCCTGTCCAAGGAAAAGTTAGGACATATCTATGCAGGTTTTGTACATAATACTGCCTCAGCAATACAAAACAATACTAATTTAGAAAGAAATATGGATACAGCTATAAAACTCCCAAATGAAGACGTAGTTAGGACAAGGAAAAAAAAAGAAAAAAAAAAAACAAAAACAACTTCTATTGCTACATTTTATAGCTGCAAATAAACCGGAGAATTTGTAGTGTGGAACTTTAGACTGACAGAAACACTTCTGAGCAGTATCATTATAAAATAGAAAAAAAAAAAAAGCCCTAGAAGGTACAAAGATACTGAAACTTATCTCCATGCATGCTGATTTCCATGTTCTATTTGATGTATGAGCCAACTAACCAACCCAAATAACTGAATCATGCACTTCCTCCAAAATTAAGCCATATTCAGTGTTTTCACCATCTCCGATTTAGTGACCTCCAACATTAGTCACTTGCAATCTATTTTTGTTTCAAGTCTTTCTTTACTCTTAAGTACAGTTACTTTGGGGGGATTTCATTCTTTTCCTTCAGTTTTTCAATACGAGGAGGTTACAGCCACCTGTCTGCCTAAGTAAAGACAGAGAGGAAGGGGTTTAATCTACAGCATCTGGAGCTTTTACAGAGACTGAACGAACTGTTTACATACTTTTGCCTTAGTTTCCACTTGAAGTAGAATGGTATAACTCAGTCCAGTCCCTCTGTGTAGCAGGCAATTATTTATCAGCTTCCTTTTGGCAAAGATTTCTTTCACCTCTTATTTTAAGGCACTGAGGGTACCAAGGTGTTTCCTGCTCAGCCATTTATCACAGCAAGCTTATGATTTATTTTAAAAGAAACACAAGATAAAAAGGCTATCACAAAGTGTAATGCCCCACACTACAAGGACTAGAATTACAATAGTCCCAAAGACAGGGTTCAAACTCTGAATATTCTCCTATCAAAGCAAGTACATGCATATATAGACACAGCATTGTACAGACTGATGGTATATTCCGATGGTATATACAGACTGACGGTATATTCAGGAATTAATGTCCACTCCCTGTTCCCCCCAGTTAGACTATTCACTGTATTATGAACAAGTTACACCTAACCCCACAGAGATAACTAACAGTTTTTGATATATATATAAACAGACATATGCACAAACACACACACACACACATATATATATATATATATGTGCACACACCAGTTTTTCTAACATGGTGTGGAGTACACACACTCCACACCATGTTAGAAAAACTGGATTTCTTCTGTCTGGTCTCACCTTCCAACAGGTGCGTACATGCTGTTCCAAACACTAGCCTGAAGAAATTAACTCCTATATGACTTCCACCTCCATTTCTAGATTAAGATTCTTCACTGTGAGAAACAGTCAGCACCAGCTGCCATGTTACCTTCGTAACATTTCGTTTGTGCTTTGAAATTGGTATCACATTCGCATTAACTTTGAAGTCGCTACAGATTTGATAAAAATCTATTTCTTTATTTAGTTTTTAGATGCTGACACAACAGATATGCTCCTACTTCCACCAGGAGACATGCAATTTAATTCCAGAATTCAGTAAATGTTTGTTGTCTGCTTATTCCCTGGGCTGCATGACAAAAGATCCTGGACAAGGGAGCAGAATTGAAGCTATCCTCATTCAAGGATAACATCTGGATTTCTATTAGAAGATAGAGGACAAAACTTTCTTTTTAAAACCTCACCTTTTCCTTTAAGATTCAAAAGAATAAACTTATGCAAAAGAGCTTCGCTCATTTTTCCCTCTTGAACTGATTATTTGTAAACTACTTGCATCCTCTCGGCCTAAGGAATTAATCTGTTCCTTCTCTGAGCTACCCAACCAACATACTTGCCATTTTCCCAGTCAAACAGCTGTACTTGCCCTCCCCCATCTGCTGTTCCTGTTGTTTAGTTTATCATCTCAATCGCTGCAACTTCCTTCTCAGTTTCACAAGACAATAGAGCGGTGCTTTCCCCAATGAGGGTGTTTTCTATCACTCCATCTTTTCCCCTTCACTAATCTGAGGTGATAAAATGAAACAACAAGCAGATGCTTGTCTCCTCCCTTTAAAAAGAGAAATCTTTATTTGTTTAATTCTGGGTACCTCATACATGCTAGTTTTACCAAGATTAAAATTAAGATATTTAAAAAAATAAGATAAATGCAAAGACAAGCTAAGAGCAAGGACTCCAAATTTATAT
>JAAGNO010013606.1:17074-28080 GCA_033439905.1 Ceryle rudis | reverse complement strand
ATGTATGGTGGGGTTTTTTTAATTATTGTAATTTTATTTATTTTATTTTGGTTCTGAGTAAGGCTTTTTTCAGTTCCTTCTCTGGGTTTAGAATTTAAACAAAAAGAGACTTGTACATCAGAGATGATGTACATCAGAGATCTTTTGCTGATAATTCCTCTGTAAATGCAGGTGTTATTTCCTCATCACTTCACTCCAAAGAGCAAGGAATTTTAATGGGATAATGGGAAAGCTTATAAAACCATCACTGAGGGTGCAAAGATTTAAGAATGGAATGTTTAATATTGGTTAATCAACACCAATAACGTAGCAAGGCTAGTCTTTTGAAAAGCTTGAGATGTTAATTTGATATAGGTAAGGAAAATATAGATACTTATTCAAAAGCTGATGGGCAATATAGGTATTACCAACTGCTGCCTTTATCTGTATTTAAATAGAACAGAAGCAAAACTAATTATTCAGGGGGAGGAAAAAAGCTGAACTTGGGTTTAAAGAGCTTTCTGGTAGTCAGCTTCTCTTGCCTTTAATCTTCCCTCTGATCCATTTCTGTTCTCATTCTGTGTATCTTTGCCTCTTTTTCCTTAAGGCAATAACCCCTACAAGTCAATATTCCTGTATTTAGTGCTTGTCCAAATCCTTGTTACTTGATAAAAACCACAAGTTCCTGCTTCACAAACTAGCTTTTCACAGCCTTCTGGTTCTGTATGTATCTCATCTGAACCACAACAGAAGTCGTATGTATTTTCCATATCATTTTCTTCCCTTGAATTTTAAGTGGGTTAATGAGTTCTATGTATTCAGTTATGCCAGATACTTACTCAGCTGGAAATTCACTGCTGATCAAATCTCTCATTCAGTTATAGTCTGAAGTTATTTTACATAGGACATCATAACATTTTAAATCCCTAGCTTTAAAAAAAAAAAAAAAATCCAGGAAAATTCCCGATCTATTTAAATTTAAGCCACAGTTCATTAAAACACAATCAGGAATAGCAACTTGATATTACCCCCTAAAAAAAAAAAAAAAAAAACCAAAAACCACCTCACACCCAAAAAAACCAACCCACAAAAAAAACCCAACCCAAACAAAAATCCCACCACAAAAAAACACAAGAACAAAACAACGATGAAAGACAGTATTGCAAGTACAATAAAAAAATGCAGAGCAGACATAAAAGCCAGCTTTTAAAAAAATAACTGCTCAAGCCAGTCCACTGTAAAATCTGAAAAGCAATGTTCAGCTCTAGTTAAGATGCAAAAAAGTTCTTCAACATCATATCTATACCCACCCATAAAAATACAAACAACAGATCTAGACAACTCACACAGGCTTCATTGTACTCAGGAGGAAAAACCAACCAACCACACACCACCAAACAATAAAAAAAACTGAAATCATTCCATTCATTTAGCTCAGGCTCAGCTGTTCCAAATAGGTTAACTGTGTTTGCTCAAGTTTATTTGGATATTAAATGCAAGATAAAAGATCTCGAGGTGAAATATAAAAGATTGTATCTTATTTTTAGGAAATAAACAGATTCCAGAGGTGTGTTCTGGCCCAGCCAATCCCGAGGCTGTCGTGCAGCTCTGCCACCTCTCCAAGCCCAATCGCAGCTCGAAGGGGAACTCGTTCTGCTGTTTGTCTCGGCTGTGCTGATGATGAATGGCTGCTTCAGGGGATGAGATCAAGCTGCGTGGTAAATCTTTCTATTTGTTCCATCTGCTTTTCTATTTTAAACAGCTGCAGTGATCAGCCAGGCACCCCACATTAAGTACATGTGAATTTCATAAGAGAAAACGTTTATGTAAGTGAAAACATGTCTTAGATTTGTCCTCCCATTCTCAAACAGAATGCTGGAACTTCTGCAAGCAGCTGCAGAAATTTACTATGATTTTGTATCCAACTTCCAGAGAAGGTACGGCATAACACAGCCTGCCTTGACAGCTTCTAGAAGGTCAGCTTTGCAGTCAGACCAGATTTCCAAATGACAGCACTCTCCCCCTTTCTTCCTCCTGCTAACCCCCACTTTGCAATGGGACTTATAAAATGGAAGGAGGAATAATATGCAAGCAGAGTATGTTAATTAGAATATGCCCTTCAAATATAGCAAGGTGTAACAGACAAGCCTTATTTATCTTGCGGTTGTGCTGGCATTAGGTATGCCAATTGAGCCTGGCTCCAAAGGTCACCATTTTAAATATGCTTTACAATAAACCTATTATCTATGAATTTCTAAGCTGAAGAGACTAGCAAACATAGCGAGACAAGCAATAGGGGTTTTATTTGTTGTTTCCAAACACCATTCTTGACTTAAGTTGGCTAAATCCTGTTTTCTCTTATACTTTCCGTATGTTGTTCTTTGTATCCTGAGATACCGTGCAGCGCTGCTTGTGCACTGCTAAACAGCTTCCTCACTTCTCAAAAGCTAGCTACATTTCAATGGCAAGCAAAAAGAGCTGAGTGTCTTGATGAAAGTATCTACTCTATCCCCAAATTCATGTGTATTAGGATTCCAAGGATGGAAAATTCAAGCATGTGCAGGTGCAAAGACCATAAAATGGTTATTTTCTCCCTTCTATTACTCGCGCTCTATTTCTTTCCTCCAACTTAAGCTCACTTTCTTTGAAAGTTTGAATACATTTAGCCACTTCACTTTTAATTCAGAAGTGAAATAGCAATAAAATTAAATTAATGGCAAATAATAATACTGTAGGTTATCTGTTCATAGTGTAAAAAAAACCCTACATCTCTTAGGTGAGATTATTTCCACCATATTCCATGTAGGTATAATTTTCCTCGTATTAATGTTCCGCTGTCAGAGTTTTCTAAAGTGCAGTAATGTATAAAAGTTAACTGGAAGTATTGCAGCTTCAACTAAACATATTTCTATAACTTTATCCTAACAGCTTTTCATATAACCTAAAATTAGTGTAAAGTTGCATAAGCATTATTTTCATTTTACAGATAAGGAAACCAAAATGGGGCTATAACTCATCCAAGTTCCCACAGCAAATCAGGAGAGTGGCACGGCCATGAAGAGAGCTCATCAGCACTCCCAGGCCAGTTCCATAACTGTTACACTCATTTCAATATTACCAAAGAAGCAGAAGGTACATTCTGGGGAGAAATCCCAGAGGAAGGTAACCGAGTAAGGAGTCTTGACAAGTCAGATAGAACAATCACGTGCCAAGTCCTTGAGAGATCAAAGTCCCAATTATACTTCTGTCCCCTCCTTGAAATAAACCAACATAGAAAGTACCTCTCAAAGGAGGGACACGTGGATGTGAATGTAACACCAAGTCGGCAAAGGCTTCAGCAGTTAAGATATGACCTTAAAAGCTACCTACATTAGCTTTGATTAGCAGAATTGGAAGCAGACGTGTTCACAGACTCCCTGTAAAACTTTGCAAATACAGTTAACTGAACAATGAGATAATCACAATCCCAATGTTAATCTCTTAGAAAGAAATCAGAGTTATTTTATTAGAAAATTGTCTCTATGTACAATTTGTAATACTTCATGACTTTCATTTTAGATAAGATTTTAATGTTTAAATCAGTTTTAAGATTGTTAGAGACACTTAACACCTTTAAGAAAAATTCTAGGACAGGGATTGTCATCGTCTGTGTTCAGACAGACCCAAACTGAGAATTCTGAATAATATTCTGATGATAACACAATACACAGTTAAGTCATGCTGCCAAGGGGTTTTCTTTTGGTGAGCCAGTAAGCACTGGGAAAAGAGTGAAAAAGCCTGTGCACTCTGCCTCTTGCAAAAGGCATGTCAAAGTAACCCAGAAGGGGGGAAAAAAAACCCCAAAACAACAAAACAAAGCAAACCAAAACACCACCAACACAAAAAGCCCATATACTGCTACTACACTTACCTGCTTTTAGCTCTTAGATTGTACCTTAGATTTATGCAGATGCTATTAACTTGTCATACACTGTAGAGTAGCTGCAACGGTAATTGTGACTTTCCACAGGCTGACCGTTTTTCTTTCATTTGTGATTTCAGACAGTTAAACATTGTTTGCTTTATTTCCTCACCCCTCCACCCTGATGTCCTGCCTCAGCAGTGCCGCCTTCTATTATGCCTCTGTGCGTCAGCGGGATGCGTTACTGCAGACCCGTGTCCTGCATGATGCAAGTGTGTGCAATCTGCAAGGACTCTTACTGATACAGGCCGGGTATAGTATGTGCTTTATAGGCACACAGAGTTAAGACAGATCCTGTCTGTACAATCAATACAGAAATCAGTAGCTTCATGTAGTAAGTACCAGTGGAACTGATGTTTAAAAACCAGTGCGTTGATTTCATGACACATCACTTGGCAGCATGAGATACTGTAGGAAAAGGAGTAAGGTAACGGTGAAGTTGTAAGCAAGAGCAGCAAGAAGACTTGATGAAAGACTGGGGAAGAGGCTGAAAGGAGTTCCATTTAGGATATGCTAACTACGGTAGTCATCGAGTGCAGATATGAATCTGATCTATGCACAGAAAGCAGAGACAGAAAATGGAATCTGTAAATCTGACAGAGATGGCCTCGAAGAAAATTAGTAAGGAACACATTGAGGAGTTCGATGATGTAGAGTGAGGAAAAAAAGGCTAAACCAGTAATACCCTGCAAGTGTAATTAACATGGACATAGCAAGTTTGCACAAAAACACTGGAGTTAAAAATCTGTAGTTAGCCATTTATTAAACAGATCTTACCATTCACGTTGCTTTCATTTCCAGATTCTGCCAGTCTAACATTTGGAGGTTCCATTCTTCCCTTACAATCGCTGGCTGTAGAGCTTAGTGAATCAATTGAATGATTGATTGTCAGTGATCTTAGTGAATGCTCTATTGCTAACTGCCAAGTATTCTTTGCTTTAGCAGGATATATGCTACTTCATTTCAATAATATGATTTTTTTTTCTGGCAGCTGGTACAAAAAAATACAAAATAGCTGGTACAATCGGTTTATGATTAACTACTTGGTTGTCTCAACAGTCTAACACTGAACGAACTTCTTTTTCTCTGACATTTGGTAATCAGTCTATTAAAAAGGAAAAAAAAAAAAGGCAGAAAAGTTTCAACAACTTTTTCTACAGAAATCTCCGTATTTCATGGGGCACTTTTCAAGGACAAGAACACCACACTATCATCTAGAGGTGCTCAAATTCTAAAGTAATACTTACTATCTATGTTACTGTTAGCTATACTTTTTCCTCATACCTTTCCCTACTGCCCCATATAAACACCCACACAAAGCTCTACATTACTGAAAAATGCTGATTATTTTTGAATATATTCTCAAAGTTTGATGTCCTCACAACCTTTACTGAATATGGATTTTTTCTTTCCCTAAGTGTACAGTAAAGAGGAGATAACACTGAATAAGCTTCAGAAAAGTCTTCCTAAACATGACCAGCTACTGTTTTGATCCCCCTCACCAACTTACACCTCTCTCTTTCCCACTCCAGAGACAATAACTGGACTTCATCTCTACCTTGACAGAAGAAAGCAAGCAGCATGTATTACAAGCCCTGCTCAGTCCCGAGCACTGCCCCACCAGCACAGCTGGACAAGGCTCTGCCTGGCTCTAAACTCACTTGAAGAAGCAAACCTAAAAGCCTCTGACTCAAGGTCCAGCCTCTGGGTGTACAGAGGTGCAAATTGCTAGACTGTCATTAAATGAAAATTCTTCTATCCTAAGAAGGAAGAAAAGGAATTTCTAGAAGCAATAGGATTGGTAGAGCTTGGACCGTGTCCTCATTCCATGAAAGCCTAATGCCAGAGTTAAATGTCTTATCTCCTTCAGCTCATAACATAATTCTTCTAAAAGTTAAAGCTCACAAACCAACACTTGGACAACATAGACTGCAGAAGCCCAAAGAGCATGCTTTCTTTACATCTCTGCTAATCCTAGGCTCTGTTTTGTCCAGGAGCAGGGCTATCGACACTCACTAGTCTCTATAAATCACACCTTTTCCAACCAACTGGGTCTAGTAACCCAGAAGGCCAGGCTGAGTAAGAACTTGGGCCCACAAGGGAACTTGCCACTGTGGGATAGATTAATAAATGTGTATCATTTAGGCTGGGGAGAATCTCAGTTTTCCAGGAGGGAGAAATCAAGCACTAGCAGCGGATAATTACACAAGCACAGTCGCACTACATTCCACTTTGCATAAACTTCTGCTTTCCCTGGTTCCACACACCAGGTGTAATAATCCACAGTAAAGAACTGAATGGAGTCTGTCCCTCCTTTCAAGAACACGTAATCTTGAAAATAAAAGCTATTGGGTTTTGTGGCTTATTCTTCCATTTGGTATTTTGAAGATGAAAACTTCACGGAGGAGCGAAGGAATCACCACAAAGGAAGCCTGCTAACCTAACAATGGGCCAACCTTCAGTTTTATGCTAACTATTCCAGAAACAAGAAACACACACAAAAAACCCCATACCATTCTGAAGTTCCATACTTATAACTTTAGGCTTCTGACATTCAGAAAAGCTTTTGCAACTAAGAGGTCACTAACCAGTCACACCGGGAAAACTATTAGCACAGTCTTGTGGGAAAACAGGGCATGAAGTAGGCATCATCTACCATCTTCTTTAATGTACTGCCACTAAATTAAACCAGTAATTGTCTGCAGCATCACTTCATGTTTGGCATTTGCTAAATCTCCTTCTTTTCCAAAATATTTTAAGAAAAACTTTTGAATATGATGGAATATATACACCTTGCATGCAGGCATGCTAACGCAGAAGGCAGAGTCAGCATTATTAAGTGCTAATACCAGAGTAAGTTCACACAATTGCCAACAGTTAATTTCCCACAGTCTTGGGAGTTAAATCTTTTCACTTCAGCCACAGCAACTGACAGTACATTCCCTTCCTGACATGATACACACAGCAAATCAGACAAGCCAGTTATTACAGATGGGCTACTCAGAAGTTCATGGTAATTTAGATCCCATGCAGTCATGTGAAGTTACCCTAAAATCAGAAGGCCTGAGTATGAAGGGAAGTGTTGCAGGACACCCTGTGAGTTCAGTCACAGGGAGAGACTCAGCTGCTCTCCAGGTTTCACAGAACCTCTGGCATTTCAAGATGCTCATGGCCATCCACTACAAACAAGTTTCAACTGCACACAGATCTATGTTTGAATGAAGTTCTGTTAAACAGAGCTGAAGCACAGTATCACTAAAGAGGCAAGTATTTAATCTCCCATTGTTTGACATAATTAGGGGATGGGGAAACAAAAAGGCCTCTGCACATTTAATATATGCTATGATGTCATCTAGTTGCATGTTTGCTGGAGGCTTACTTCATTTGGCCTGAATATAAACTTGGAAGAACTTCAGGTTCTTTTAATGGTAATGATCTAGTTCCTGTATAGCACAGTCAAGTAAAAAAGCTTGTCATGGGAAAATTTAAAGAGCGACAAGAGTATTCTCTTTGAGAAGAATTTAAGCTTCACCCTGTATTAAGCTCAGCAGAGCGCACAGTACTTGTTGACATAGTTTTGCTCTTCCTCCAGACTGTCCTGCTGGTTTTGTAACCCTGTTTCATCCGCTCTGCTGGAGCAGTGCAGGTTACACACATCTCCTTGCACTACGGTTTTGAAAGAAAGTTGCAAGTCCACCCGAGACCAATTATTTCCTTGCAGGTGCTGAACTGTATTACCACGTCTTAAACAAACACTGCTGATATTTTAAATAACTGTTACTCTTTTCTTTTAATGAAAACTTGTGGATCCAAACATTTTCCTTGAAAACTAAAGATAAAGAGAAAACTCACAAAAAATATTCAGGAGACACTGAGTTCTGGTTCAAACCTCCACTAAGAGCTTGTAGAGCCATTCAAGTATAAATCAAGAATGAGCCTATAGTGCCCTCAAGTGTGAGGGGATGTGAAGTGGAAGAAGTCTGGAGATCTACTGGGAAGACAAAAAGCTCTCAAGCCTTCAGAAAGGACACTGCCTGAAGAAAAACATGCTTAAACATGCTTACTTGTACCCGGGGGGGGGGGGGGGGTTGTCCTTATGCATTATGGACAGACTGCATCCCATAAACAAGTGCAAGAAACAAATGACAGAACATCTCAATTTTCAAATGCTTATGAGCTGGAAGTTTAAATGGTATTTAAAAGAAGAAGTGTCTTAGTGGAAGGTCAAATTTTACACTGTAGAAACAAATCCAGTGATGCTCAAGACGACAGCACTTCCTCAGTGCCTGAATCTCTTAAAGATCACACTTCAGTTTATCACCAAGGAACACAAAAATTATATTTACTACAATTATATAAAAATTGAAGAGGGTAATGCACCTTAATCAGCATTCACAAAAACCTGCAAGTCGAGTTACAAGACACCTAAATTAGCCAATAGGAAGCACCAAAGACAGGAGGGCATCTTCAGTCTCAGCTCTCACTATGCTAGAGCTTTCTGCCCTCCACCAAAAGACACCTGTATCTGTTCAAGACCACAACCTCAAGCCCAGAGACTGGCTCTCTCACCTCTGCGGTTAGATCACTTAGAGATAGAGGCCAAACTCAAGTCATTAATATCCCTGGGGTGATTTCAGCTTCTCCTCCCTAAACAACAAAGTTAAGCTATTTAATGATGGCAACACTGTCAGCACTTCCCAACTGCACTAGTCCTGCTTCACATGCAATCCTTAAGGTGTTCACTGGCCCAGAAATGAGAGCAAAAGCTAGTGCAATTCCCTCATCTTGGAAGCCTGGGCATGTAATAGGCATGAATTTGAATCACCTCAGGCAGAAAAGGTGCTGAACCTACAGTCCTCACTCTTTGGGAACGCTCTAACCACTGAGCCATTACTCAGGAGTGGGAGGGGTAGCTCTGGTTTGTTTTGTGCAAAGCCTATCTGATAGGTCTTCAATAAACATGCTCTGAGAACACCATGTTCTGCGAGCTCCAAGAGGAGATAGAGAGGGAAATATTTAATCTCTGGATCCAGGGTGAGCCTGAGCATAGGCGTGGAACTATTGCCCACTTTCAAATCTGAAATGCTTCCATGCATGGCTAAACATCTGATGAGGTTCTACCTAGCTGCTCAGGGACTTTACCTACAGGCTTAGAAGGAGCCTGAGTTTTGAAGCTCTAGACTGTGGCACAGATGCAAGCTTCTGAAATGAGCTCACTCTTTGGGCTGCAGAATTGTCTGTCTGTGACTTACTGAAAACCAGGACCTTTGTCTTGCTGAATAATTATTGTACAGGACAGAGGAGTGCCTATGTGGCTGACCCCAAGTGCCACAAGCCTTAAATTATTTTTTCAAAGAAACCCCTGTAATGTATAAAAACATCAACTTTGAAAAGCAAAGTGTTCTGATGCTAGTAACTAACAGAACTTGAGCCTACCTAGGTGACTTCAACTTTCAGCTTTTAAGTTTACGTTCTACAACAAGGAAAACATTCTGTTTCCTACAATGCCACCCATTGCACCTCTTCTATTGTTACTGTGAGCTATGCATTGTGAACAAAGCGGAGCCAAACTGTTTGATGAAAATACTGCATAGTGAGCTCTGTCACCACCATGATCTAAATGTGCACCAAGTGTCTGAATTACTATTTACATCATCTGTATGAGGCTATCTAATGCATACCCAGAGCTGTAAGAAGCAGTACAGTATTGCATATGAAGACACCTCAAAGATAAAAGCTGCATAACTCCTTCAGTTACACATACATATATAGTAAGGGAGTTTAAACAGTTTGAAGAGTATTTTAATCTAAGAAGCCACCACCACCACCACCCCCCCCCTCACACCCCCCCTGCCACTCTTCTTTACTTAGAAATACCACTTAAGTTCTGATGCATTAGAGCCTGGTAGTAGAACTTTGGAGATACATGCAATCTGTGGGTCATTACTACAGCCAGGGTTGAACACAGTAGGGCAGCCTTCCAGCTGGAGGAGACCTCACCACTAGGTCATATAGCAGGAGAGAAGCCAAAATGCAGCACAACAGCCAGGAAGTTTCACCGTGCAGGTCCCTTTTTGCACGCCTGAGCAAGTCCTTTGTTACAGACAACAGTCACAGAGCAAATAATTCTAGTTTCTTCTAGCAAATGTGGACTGCCAATGACAAGGAATTATCTTTCCCACTAGTAAATGGACAATTAACAGTATTTAAATAGATTTTTCCAAAACTCAGCCGGAACAATGGAGTAGTTTTACTCTGCTTGTAATAGAAAATAAATAAAAATAAGGTAGCAAACAGCAACACTACCACACAAAACACTAATTTACTTCACAGATAAGAGTTCTCAGAAAATTTTACTCTAGAGATAGCTTAAACACATTAATTGGTTAATTTTTATATAAGCCAAAAAGTCTTAAAACATTCAATGTCATCCCCACCAGAGTCTACTCTTTCTGTGGTCAGTTTAAAAGACCTATCAATGCAAAGTCTTGATCAACACTACAAAGATCAAATTGGGGAATTTCTGGTTGAAGAGAAATTCCTTATAATACTGAAAATTAGGAATTAAAATAGAAATAGGCAACCAACTTAAATATAGTGGTGAGCAGTTCTAACATATAAAGTTCTACAGTGATCTCATTCACCTATCATCAAAAACATCTTATTCATGCATGCATGCATTACTCTTTTTCCTTCCCCACAACTGCATCACTTACCATTGCTTTCCTGTCTAGGTGAATCCAGTCAGCTACAATGATGCCATATTTAAAGAAAACTAGTAAGATATCATAACCAGGAAAAAAAAACCACCTAAAAATATGTTCCATCTCAAGTAGTTTTCTAGTTACTGTTCTATAACCAGAAACAGCACAAGACAATATGGACAAAATGTTTATTTTAAGAGTTTTAGAAAAATAGATCTCAATTCTCAGGGATGTTATATCAAACAAATCACAAACTGGAACTAAAACCCGAGACATAAAGTCTCCCCCAAGTGTTCCTTCAAATTCATTACACCTTTCTGCAGCAGGTGCATCAGCTTCAGTACATTGTGATCACCTACACA
>JAAGNO010013606.1:0-12354 GCA_033439905.1 Ceryle rudis | reverse complement strand
CGGTGTCAAGTACCAGCATGGTCAGACAGGATGCTGAATAAGGTGCAAATTCAGTTACAACTGCCTGCCAGCTGAAACAGGCCACTGTAAACTAGGGTTAAATGGGGCTCTCACTGAAAAGTAGGTTGTCATTGCTGCACCGATGAATTTGCAGCGAGTGTTTACCAAGAAGAGGTAAGCACTGAGGTACTTGGTAACCAGCTCTCAATAACAAAGGTCCCAAGCAGTCCCCAGATAGCATGCCATTTAGTCCTCAAATTAAGATGAGATGTGAGAAGGGTTTGGGAATTTGTCAACAGTTTGCCCATTTACTTCAGAGAAAGCTTCTCAGGTTGTATAATAAGCATTTACAATGACTCAGAAGTTGCCGATGAGTTAAAATGAGATGAGTGGTCTGTCTGAACCAATGTGAAAAAGTTCAAGTCTTATTTCTGGGGTGTACACACTCAACAGTCTGCTGGAAAGGCCCATTTCGTCCACATTCTTCTGCCATAGTCATGCAAGTCTACAGTTGAATAGTAAATTTTTCATTTACTGTTAAATTGAGTTTTCTGATGGGGTGGGGGGATGTATTTTTGATCAGTATTTTACCTTAATGCCATTTCTGTTTATTTAAATAACAGTTACTGATGTGCATGTCACTACAGATCTATTTGAAAGTCTATCAATATTAAAAATTAAAATCCAAGAATCTTTCCTTCCTGACTGAACGCACCAACTGGAAGGACTTATTTGTCTTGCCTCATATGAGTTATTTTTAAAACAGAGCAATTCCTCCATCTGCTCTGTCCCCTACATAAAATCTGGTATTATAGCTCAGAAGACATGTTTATTCCCGAAGTCATCTTCCAACAGACCATTTGTGAGTGTACATCTAAAAAACAAACCACCTCAGTTTCAAAACTGCATCAAGAAACTGTTTAGAAGGTGGTATTAAAATTGGAATTTATTCTTTGTTTTTTGTTAACCTCAGGACATCTTCCCAAGTATTTTTTAAGCAATTATTTTTTGAGAGAGCAGCAAGTTATTCCAACTTCCACATAAGATTTTTAGAAGAATTTTCTTAATCATCTCAGCATGTTTTTCTGTACATGCATGAAGATTTATTACTACTGGGATATACTTTTGAGCCATGTGGCTATCCCACCCAAGATGATCTGAGATACAGGAACTGTACCTCCACCCCCAGAACACGCAAATCTTGTGACACATATTGCACTGCTGAAGCCTCTAATTCAGACCTCTGGCTCTGAGAGGAGGAATGTAGGTGTAAGCCACATATATGGTAAACGTGCCACAGCCTATCACTATAAAATTGATTTTTGCACGAGAAGCACCATGAAGCAGCCATATTTTCAACTGCCTTTAGGAGTAATGGCTTGTACCCCTAATCCAGAGCACGAGGACTGCACTTTCCCCAAGTCTCTTTTACCAGTGTGAGCAAATATACTAGCTGACTCTAAAGAGTTGAAAAAACACAAAACACCCTGTGCTTCAGTATCAAGTATAAGCTATAGTTAACTACTACCACCCTTAAAATCTGAAATTTCAAGGTATTTTACATTGTGCAATGCAAACAGTATCTTCTGCGTTAAAAAAAAAAAAATCTAGCTAGCATTCATTCAAAGTGAAACCTTACCCAAAAACTTGAAGCCTATAATAGAAAAGTCTGACAGCACATAATGAAAGAAAAGAGAAGCAATATGTGACCTTCCCAGTTTATGCATACGCTTCTTCTGACAGATTCCATACAATATCAACCAAACGAGTTGCCATGTTCTGCGTAGTTAGCAAAGCAGAGCACTGGAAGCCAAGACACTGAGATGTCTTCTAAAAAGCCAGACAAAACCATTTCCATTTGGCTTCTTTTCCTGCAACCTGGAATGGAACTGTAGCAATAAAAATGTCAGAATGCAGCTTCTCTTGTAGAACACTCTATGTACATTAATTTTTAGGTAAGTATAAGCAACTGTTATAAACATACTTCTTCCAACTGAAAAAAAAAAAAAAAGTGATCTATGTAAAGTTAAAATGCTTCCAAAACCTCTTCTGGAAGACAAGTGGGAAGGACAGAATGGACACATATGTAAGTTAGGGCAAATACTGAAAGCAATCTTGTCCTGATAAGGACTCACTGCCATAACATGATGAGCTCCGGAAAATGTTACATGCGTGGCAGCTGCCAATTATTTACTACTGTTAAATGGACATAAGTTTGCACTCGGCATTGATTTGAAATTCAGAGAAATAGAAAGTTTAAAATAAGCTTTCTTCCTCTCTTCCATGTAGTAGGACTGAAATCAGTGCAACTCTAGATTAGAACTAATATTTAAATAAACAGAAAAATCAAACAAGCCATTTAATCTGAGTGGAATTTGCTGTTGGCAAACAGGCTGCATTTTAAGAAGCTAAAAGTTTTGTTCCACTACAAAACCAGAACAGTGGAGGCTCAGCAACAAGCTGCAATGGAAAAAGTATTTCAGAAAAGAAGTTCCCCTCTTCCTTCAAAAAATAATTAAAAAAAAAAAAGAAAAGCACACAGGAAAGGCTTTAGAGCTTTAAGTAATTTCCATTTTCAAGTTTGTTCTCCCTTTGAATAAATTATATAACACATATATATGAAGGAATCATTAACTGTTTAAAAAACAATGCAAAAGCAAGCAAGAATATCCCAAGAAGTTACACCTTGAGTCTCAAAACTTCAGCTCACAGAGCCAGTCAGCTATTTAGATAGGCAAAGGACATGGCAGCAAAGACCTGCAATTGATAAAATCTTATTACTGACTCCGGAAAACATAGAAAATTGAAGAAAAGTTACAGTTTCTAATTAATTCACAGTAAAAACCATCCACGGGCTTTCAGAAGCACTGTGCTTTCCTTTAGCTGAAGGCCTGGATTCAAAGTGTAGCTGCACAGAAGGCAGACTTCTATCAGATTACATGACACAAGTAGCAGGATGCATTCTAGCATCAGTTCTGGGTTTAAAATAGCAGCCCAATGTAGCTTAGGGTAATATTCAGGCAGTAGTACGCCATACTGGGTGATAATTTTGACCCAAAATGACTCAACAGAACAAGTTTGGTTTCTACATAAAGCTTGAGTAAGGAAAACAGTTAATTGTTTACTAGGCTTAAATAGAACTAAACCAGATCAACTTCCCAACCCAACTTTTGGCAACAATCTAACCTAAGCTTTCCAGAAGAAAACACAAAGAAAAATAAATAAAAAGTCAAAGTAATTGGAAACAAATCAAGAAAGTGGTAAACAAGAGAAAAACCACCACTTAACTTTTTGGATTTAATTCATGTATGTAGGTCCAAGTGAAGAGTTCCATGTTTCACTTGATTTCTGGAGAGAGTGCTAAGCATCCTCTCTTCCTCCCCCATAAATTGTAAACAACTTACGGGAACAGAAAACCATACTGACAGCAAACCATATTTTTGGAAATTTAAACACTATCCACAGGAAAATATACTCAAGCTTGCGAGCCTATTTTGCTGTCCCACAATGGTATATTCAGTACTTTTCCACTATATTTATTTTAAAAGGAGAAACCCTGACCTGAAGAAAAAGTCAGGAGTAAGATGATGAAACAGCAAGTATTTCTTCAGTGCTCACTTTGCACTTGTTGCAGTGAGACAATGTGAGTTTCCTTTAAACAATGTACTTTGGTCAGGTTAATGGATATTATTTTACATAAACTAGGGGTCCACACTTTGTTTTACTTAATACTTTGTATATTTTATGCTACTTTCTAAACCTTTCCAGATTCTTAGTACTTCTCACTTTGTTTGGACATCAAGATGCATAAAATTTCTCCATATGCGAGTTCCATATGTGAACAAAAAGCATTCAAATGCATGCCAACAGCCCAAAATAAAGTCAGTTGTTTGCATAATAAATGGGGAAAACAAATTCTAATTCTTAAAAAAAAAAAAAAAAAGGAAGAAGTTGGCTTTTTGGCAACTTCAAGCAGAGCAGAACATCCAGCAAAAACAATGCAGAGAGAGGAAGTAACACTGCTACCCGTACATCATTAGAATCAGAGTGGTACAAATAATTTAAGATAAAGGATTAAGTTGACACTAGAGTACATGAGTGTAGACTGGAAAGGATCCTCTCCATCTATGAGTTTAAAAGCCAACTTCTAGAATTACCTCTAGAAAAAGAAGCCAATAAATAAGTACATATATATATATATATACACACACACACACCATGCTCCCGTGACTTAGCAACTGCTAGATCAGGAGAACAGTTGCTGTTATTTACAAAATGCATTCAAGGTGAAGCATTTCTGGTTTCTACAGATTTCTAGATCTTACTCTTATTAAAAAAAAAAAAAAAAAGAGGAAACAATCCTTTTTTTTAATGTATGAACTCTACAGTTATTTACCTCATTCATAAATAATAAGAGATGAGGAATGATTTCTGTTTGATTTATTCAGTTTAAAGCATTTCAGTGCAGTCAAAATAAAAATCAACCAAGCCAATATTATCAAATGTGTGCTTCACTCTTCACTTCTTCTGAAAGTAAACATCTAGTGATGATGTCCTGAAAATTAATTCAGCATGTAAACCCATAAATTTACAGATCAAGTTATCCAAAACAATTATAAGAAAACATTGACGAAGGAAAGCTCATTTCCATACGAGAAGAAAAGCACACAGCTACCATGGAAAATTATGGAAAGGCTCCAAACACAGCAACAGCATTAGAAGTGACCCAGATATCACATTTTACGTTACTCTCAGAACCTCCCCTGTTTTCAAGCAACTCTTTATTCCAACCAAAGATGTTGTCAGGGTCAGACAATTCTGCAGTTGACAAGCTCAACAAAAGAAAATTTCTTTTCATCTCGCTCAACAAACAGACTGAAGCCTTCAAAAAGGAGGCAAGTAGGCTGAAGGAGGGCAGAGTCAGATAAGGCAATCTAAGGGCTATTGACAATTTAAGGGTCTTTAAAAATATGTTCACACCCCTGCTCAGAACATTCCCTGGCATGTCAAGATTAAGTCTTCTCCCTTAACTTCTCCAGTCAGCCTCACCACACACACGATACAGACCCATCATCAGAATATGTTTACAATAAATACTTCAGAGGTACAGTTCTTTTTTGCAGCCTAGCAGAAGCTATAAATAAGATTAATTATTTAAGTCCATCATGTCATTACTTCAGTATCTCTCCCAATATTGAGAATAGCAGAAGTATCTGCACACCACAAAAAAACAAACAAACCAACAAACAAAACCCCAAACAAACAACAACAAAAAAAACCCCAACCAACAAACTGGCAGACAAACGTTTTCTAATCTAACAACGTGGCAGAGTGAGCGACATGTGGCTTTTGAAGGAAGCACCCTACAATAGATAATTAAACCCATTCCACCTAATGACTGGAAGAGACAGAACGTACTTTTGCTCTGTAGTGAAATCACAGAAAAAGACTGTTTTCATTCACTTTACATAAGAGTACTATGGGAAACAGAAACCCATTTGGGTATTGGCATTGTGCAGGGAGACTAGTCAGCTTCCAGATGGATCAGGTTCATCACCATCAGTGAGGATATTATATTTAAATTCGCAGGCTTGAACAGACTATAAATGTCATCTGAGACACCCTTCCACAGTCACTGGCCAACAGTAAGCATCACAGGGGAACATAACTATCATGCAAGTAGGTCACAGTCAAATTAACTCAGGAAAAATATAAATTAAAAAAATAAAAATCCCACCACCTAACAGATCTGCCTAGCTGCAGATTTCAAAGTTCGCTAAAGAAAGTTACTTGTGTTATGCAGGAAGGCTAAAAAGACTGAAGACAAAGTTACAAAGTCATTTATCAAAGATTACACCAAAAGTAGATTAAATAGCGGAAATGTTAGCCATCCTCCTGTAATACCAGGGTCATCAGGATAAAACCATTTGAGTGCAAGGAGCATATTTGAGTTACACTCTTACTACTCTTTAACAAGAATGCACCACAGAGCTCAGACGTAAAGCATACACAACGCAGAGAGACTGAACTCCACTGAGAGAAAAATCTAGCAATCGAACAGAAAAGTAACTCCTATTTTATCCTGTATGGACATACACAGGGGAACTACCTCCTCTCCCAGCAGAGGCTTTATTTGTCCCACACACTGTGGTGGAGGAAGAGGACAGGATGCTTGCTCTGGCTGTAACTAGAAGTCTTGCCATCCTTTCTGGATGTTCATCATTTAAAGCCATACCAGTATTTTGCTGGGATTTGGAAGGGTAATGGTAGTCCATTCCATGTCCCCTGCCAAGCAAGCCTAGGTCACAGGCAGCGCCTGAAGGCTGTAATAGGAGAGGATACACTTTTGGCTGCTGATGTGACCCCTCTCCTGTTATGTACCGTACAGCCCTCTGCAAACTATGGCATTCTCTTACTTTTATCCACTAGAGCAGTAGGCCTAAGAAAACAAAGATGTACTCAAAGTCATCCCAAGCCCACGTGCTGCTTTTCAGTAAGAGACGGAGGTTCCAGACCACAAGCTCCAGTGCTACCTGTGTGGTAATTATGGTCTTAAGAGATCAAAGGGAAAGCACTTACATGGTGCCTCCCTCCAAAGCAGTTATCAACACAAAACAGAAAAAGAGCCTGGAAAGAAAAATCAGCCAGTTAATGTTCTGCCTTTCGCCAGGAGTGATCAAATAAGCGTATCACTCCTGCGTGATATTTAAAAACAGCTCAGACAAAGAGTTCTAGTGATGACCGTGACTGGATAGTCTATGCCATTGCTTTACTATCCTAATCCTTGAAATTTCCCCCCAAATGTCTAACCCAAGTCTCACTGGAATTTAGATCAACTAATCATTCATTCTAGGTCACATTTCTTTCCTTTTAGCAGCAGTCTTTTCATCCTCTCTATCCCCTATTTATCTGGGAACATTCTGTCTTAGCTTCCTTTTTAACTGACCATACCACCACCAATTTCTTCAAACTTTATTTTCACATAAAAAGAAAAAAATTCTATGTCTAGAAGAGATGACACGAGCTCTATTAACTATTAACATAATTTTAAAATCTACAGCTGCTCTCCAGTATTCTTACTCTCCCTTCCCAGCTTGTAGTCTACAATTCAACAAGCACAAAAGCTTTGTTAATCAAGCCTGTGCTGGACAGAACCTTGTAGAACCTGTAGCAAGTACTTGCTACCTGAATTTGCTTGCCTTCTGGGGGATGGTTTTCAGCTAATTTTACTCTCTGCACAGTAGTTTCTAGCTCATGCTTCCCTAGCCTGTTAATGAGAATACCATGTGAATATTGAGGTCTCCAGTATATCAACATATTAACATTATAGCATCTCTCTGCTTTACAAAGCCTGTTACTCCATCACAGAAGTAGAAATGCTGGATTTAAAGTAATTTATACAGGGTAAGTCTGGTTTGGCTGTTGCTCAACTTATTTTTCAAGGCACTAAAAATGTGTTTTGCCACTGCCCCAGTGTTTTCTCTTTGAGCTATAGTTAAAATCCACCAGTTTCCTTCACTTAGCCCATCAAAAAGAGGTATGCACCATTATTCTTTCTGACTCTACTACCTCCCTCCCCTATTTTAAGATTGCTATCCACTATATCAGATTGCTCCAGCCAGTTTGTATTTTACAGGTAGCTCAGAATGAATTTCATCAGGCCATACCAGATTGAAAATTTGTTGCTTGTCCAAGCAACCTACAGGTTTTTTCCCCTCCCCTAGTCTGGGAGAGTACTGTTGATGGCTATTACCAACATTGGCTGGATTAACCATTTCATAGAACACTTCAATCACCTCAGCATTATTGTTAATCCCTTAATCTGTGGATCTTTTCTTTCTTGCTTTCTACCCATATCCCTTTGAGCTACACTTCATTATGCATGTGACTGTCCCGGTTTTATTAATCCACCTTTGTGCACTTCATGTGCATCTTCAGCAACAGTTTCCCACTTTCTGTAATTTTTTGTGTTTACATCAAGGAGATCAACAGAGAGCAAAATTCTTTTTCCATTACTAATTTTCCCTTCAATTAAAGTGTTTGGTACTATTGCATTACTTCTCAAAGAGGTTGAGACCAGTTTCTTTCTTCCTTGCATTTTCCCCAGATTGAGCTTTACATGCCAAATTCTAAGCTTTTTGACATTTGTGGGTTTTATTCTGCTGTTTTGTCACCTTTTATCCTAAACCTTGACAGTAGGCCAACATCTTGTCACTCCTGCAGAACCCACCTCCCATCTATGCATTCTCTTTGTTAATATAAGCCACTACTTTTATGAATTTACACACTTCAGCAGAGCAGTATATTGTGCTCAGTCTTATCTGAAAGACATCGGATGGTTATAAGAGATTTTAATTGGCAAATGTCACACTTTCAGTAACTCTTCTCCAGCTACTGATGTACACCTTATATTTATATTCCAGTCACATACATCTAATTGATCAGGCAGAATACTTTTAAAGCTCGTGTGTTACAATCTTCCACTGCTATTCATTCCCCATGGACCTGCCTTGGTGTTTAGACACGTAGCATACCACGTGGAGCAACCCACTATTCTGCAAGGTCATAAGCAATACGCTAAAAATATGTGCAAAAATACCACATATGCAGTAAGTTACAAAAAAGCTATGATGTATTTGGGGTTTCATCTCAAAACCCACTCATCCAATATTTTCATACACAGACATTCAAACTCATTTCACTTGGTTAAAGAATTGTGACTGAAATATATTTAAAATGGTTTTTATTTGTTCAAAGTGATTTTTAGCAACTTTGCTTTTATTAATAAAAGCATCAATTTATTAGAAGAAAAGGGATTAGCTTGATGATACTGTCTTTGTAATAATTCTTACAAAAAACTTGTCTAAATGAGAAATTAGATCTGTTCTCATAGGCTAAAATATATGTACATAGATATATATAGCCTACAAAAAGGAACTCAATATCCTGAATACAGGACAAATCAACAGGAATTTACATTAGACTCTGACACGGGCAGTACAATTTATTAACAATACTATTTATTAATAGCAAAGAACAAAGGTGCACACTTGGGAGTCCACCGTATTTCAGAGTAATTTTTCTACAGGGAAAAAAAAGCCCAGACCAAACAACCATAACAAAGGCAGGCTTAAAGGAATGCCATACTGACACAGGCTGCTGCCAAGCTTGCAGCTTACACCAGTCATATAATGTGTTCTACCAACTTGCTCTGGACACAAAGCTGCAAAAGCACCAGCTCGTGCCTAAATATTTGTTGATTACCCTAACAGGCAAGAGGGCACTAGCCCCAGAAATAAATAGCCATCAGACCACACAGAATGTTCAAATCTTTGATTTTTCTCGTGCACCTGTCCAGGATGCAGGGCAGAAAGATGTAAAAAACCACATCACAGAAAGAAAAGAAAAAAAAAAAAAAAGAAGAAAAAATCTGTCCAGGCTCAGACTATTAGTCCAAGTTGGACCATTCCACCACCCCCAATCCACCTATGGGTTCAAAGTTGCCTCTCCTGCCCTGAGCTCTATGTCATTTAAAAACTTGGCAGAGATTAAGGCTTAGACAGCATAATGGTATTTATTGCTGTGGACTTAAAAGATTGTTTCATATCCCAAAATAGGAGATAAAGTAATACAAGTGAGTCCCTTAAGTACTGAAACTGTTTTGAATAGTATTTCAGATTTTTATAATGTTACTAAGCTGTTTGCCTTTAGAATCACTGCTGAAAGCCATGAGGTCTATGGGATAACTATATTGAATTTACCAGTTTATCTGCCATCTTCATTGGAGAGATTTGAATAAAACTCCTTTTGGCCATGAAATCAACAGAAAACCATGTAATGCCTAACAGTAGCCTGCAGCACCCAGAAACGGAATACTTGGATCCACATTTGTGGAAGAAATAATCCAATACAAAGCTTACAACAAAAATTTTCATTTACAAGTACAGCTGTAAGAAGTACAACTTGCCACACTCTATATTGCTAGGACGTAGAACATTTCTTACATCCACTCCCTAAAAAAGAAAAGGTACAAAACTAGCTTTTAAAGATTTTGTTAAAGTAATGTTGTATTCAATTTTATTTTGCTTAACTTGTTAAACCTTTATGTCAGCTTGTGTATATACAAGTGGTTTCATAGCTATCATACCTTTCACATCTATTTTTATCAATCAAGCCAGCTACAACCATGGGATTTGAACTTGCACTTGCTGTAGCAAGATGGACTTATTTTCTGCCAGAACTTTTTGGCCTATTTAAAAAACAGCTAGCAAATTTGTAAAGCAAGTTTCCAAAGACATTAATAGTTGAACATGCCACTAACTTAATATATAAAAACCTAAAAGGGAGTCATCAGATCATTTATTCTGACCTCCTCCAAGACTTAGATGCGAGATCACCACCTGTTTGGCCTTTGAATAGCCTCTGATAACTTGTGCCTGACAAAAGCAAGTCTTCCCTTACAGTGTGCTCCAGTGACTCATCATTCTCATTGGTAATGGGGTCATTTGAATCTTGAACAGGGAAGACACTGATGCAAAGATGCCAGATTAAGTTTTCAACTGAATAATCAAGTAAGGTGTTTCTGGTTGTTTCATTGATTTGGGTTTTCAAAGACAAGCAGTATAGCTGCCAAACCTTTCACACAGACCATGTGTTTTATTTATAGCTTCTGCTGACAAAATCTGCTATGAGAAAAGTACCCCATACGGCCCGAAATGTATAAAAGAAATTAATCTGTATTTATTACACTACACATTATTGAGAAGTTAAGACAAAATAAACAGAGCCTCTGTCAGCTTCAATAATCCAAACCCATAATTTCTCTGAACAATCTCCCAAGTAAAACAGAGCAAAAATTGATCTATATACAAGTTTGTTTCAAATACTTATCTGTAGGGTTTATACAGATTCTAAAATATAATGTTTCATATATAATATATACAGGTGTATATTGCATATATTGTAATAGATCTATAATGTTTCTATTTCTTTTTCCTTATTCCCCTACATTAAACCTGTTAATTTTCAGAGAGAAAAAGCAAAAGAGGGGGAATCAGGGAGCTAACTCCAAGCACAGCTCTATGTATTCACTTATGATTAAAAGAAAAAGCCAAATTTCATTTTCCTGCTCTGCAGCAAGTAATATATTTAGCAGTGCTGCTGGACCCATTGATACAAGCCCTGCATCAGAATTTCAAGACCTGCACAAAAACTTTAAGTGAGCAAGAGAATTACAGTGCAAGTAACTATAATTAGACTGTAACAGTGGAAGAGTACAAAGTACCATTTATTTTTGTTAGCATAAAAGGTCAGTAAATACAATCCTGTATTGGCTAGAGCACCTATAAACTGTAAAAAAATAGCTTGTTTCTTACCGAGTCCAGTGAAGAAAATATTTAACAATAAACAACAAAAGGAGAATTTTGACAGCCTGAAATGCTTTTTACGGCTTGTAAAAGCTCAAAAACTTCCCATACCGATTTATATATTTAATTGGCAGCTCTGAATGTTTATAGTCAAATCTTTCCTGCTTTTGTATTAAAGCCAACCGGCAATATTACAGTACGGGCCATAGAGAGAGAAACTAGAGCATTAAAGTTGTCCTTTTAGCACTTCCTCCGGGATGAGCTACTTTCTAGACATTCATGGCCACATCTTTGCCAGACTGCACTCGAAAACTTGCCGCTTTCCCAACTGTTTCGGGGCGGGGGGGGAGTATTCGTGTATTACTGAGCGAATAAATCCGACCGGCCTGGGTCAGATGCCCGCCTCGCTGCACAGCTGTAAGTAGAGGGTGCTCTGCATGGGATGGGGCCGGGAGAAACCCAAGGGCGGCCGCGGGGCTCTCCCGGCCCCGTCCCACGGTGGAGGTGGGATCTGCCGCGCTTACCTGCACGCCGCTGAGAATCGCCTCGCTCTTCTCCCTCACGTCGGGGAAGGGGCAGCGCTTGGAGAGCATCAGCAGGCGGGCCAGCACCTCGCTCAGCCCGTTGCGGGCGGCGGGAACGGGGAGCCCATCGGCGGCCCGGGTAGGCGGCAGCGCCGCGACGGGAGCGATGTTCTCGCTACGGCGGAGAACCGCTGGCCCGATGGTGTCCAAGGCGGCGGCGCGGGTGGCAGCGTCGCGGCTGCACAGCCCGTCCCAGCGCACCTCGCCTTCCGCCCCCCCCCTGGGGTCTCCCGGCTGATTCCCCCGCGCCCCCTCACCGCCCCCGGCCCCTCTGCCGGGCCCTGGCCCCTCCTGCCGGCCCTGTCCCCCCCCAACCCCTGGACAACCCAGGGCTCTGCTCCTGACCCCCTCCAGGCAGTCCACCTCTCACCTCAGAACCCCCTGCAGAATCCCCCGGGCTCTAC